>PVJL010003438.1:0-157883 GCA_004026885.1 Lyroderma lyra | reverse complement strand
GCGCGCGCGCGTGTGTGTGTGTGTGTGTGTGTGTGTGTGTGTGTGTGTCATTGCTTCCTTCCTGAGGCAGGAGAAAAACCCATTCTTTACCCTGCTACCCCATCTCTCCCATCAGCATCTCTGTGGGGCTCAAGTCCCGGGGCCTGAGGGGGAGCGGGAATCGCTGATGGGCCTTCTGTGACTGGGGACTGTCAGGAGCCTTTTCCAGAGGTAGCGGCTAGTGATAAACAACAACTATAATAATAATATTAATCCTGGATACGTGGCTGTCCTGTGCACAAAGTACATGTATAGTCAGTCTCTTATCTCCTTCGTTCCTCAACACATTTACATTTATTAACATAATGCTAGTAAAGCTACCAATTAATGAGCTCCTACTGCATCCCAGGCAGGATCCTAAGCACTGTACACAGGTTATTGAATGTGATACTCAACACAGCCACCCAGTGGGGGACATGTAATTCCAAGTGCCTGGAACTCTCCTCCCAGGGAGCTGCAGCTGGCTCTCACCTGTGTCACTTCTCTGTCCACACGGAGGCCTCCCTGACACTACAACTCCCACCTCCTTCATTCTTCTTCACAATAGCTACCCCATCTGATGTGCTGCCTATTTTACTTCTTCCTTGTTCTCTGCTGTATCCCTGAGACTTACAACCGTGTACCTGGGATAGAGTAGGTACATGATAAATATTTGCTTAGTGAATGAATGATTTAGATAATTAATGAGCACATCACAGATTTAAAAAAACAAGCTGACTAAAGATAAATTATTTACCCAGCATCCTATAGGGAGCAAGTGACAGGTTTATTCAAAACTGACCAATCTGGCTGCCCCAAAAGCCCACGCTCCTAACCATTTAGATATGCCATTAATCCAACCAGCATCCCCTGCCCTTCCTACAAGCCAGATCTGGGCCAGGCAGGACTAAGAGTGAGGTTTGCCCCCCAAGGAACTCACTATCCAAACAGCATGGAGATCGCATGGGAAAGAGAGCAGGGGCCACTCTCCCTATGTTAATAGTGGACGGTGGTCCCCCGTCTGCTCTGGGTTCCTGTGTGTCCATCTGCCCCTTCCCACTGGCCAGTGAGCCAGTGAACCCTTTGGCTGGGGCCCGTAATTCTCTCTGTACCCCTGGTGACTTGTATAATACTGGCTCTTAGTCCACAAAACACATGTTTTATCATTGAATGAATTAGGAAATTGTAGCTCAACAAAGTAGCTGTGCTGGGGTCCCACAGTGCATTGCAGTGAGCCTCGTTCAGAACTGCATCCTGGGTCTTCTGATTCTAAATGCAGGTGTCTCCAAATCTTGTGTTCTGTGCGCTGCTTGGCTGCCCTCCCCCCGTTTATTTAAACACAATTACAAATGACTGCAGATAATGTACAGCACAGGAAAGAAACCTACTCCTTCTGCTGTCAGATAAATTTGAAAGATCAAAATAATGTGGTTTAGTAATTTGTTTGAATTGATGCCTAGCCTTCCAAAGCTTGCAAGTTTGACTTCCTCGAGTCAGGGAAAAAATAGCTATTTCCTTAAGAAAATCAGTGTGGGGGAGTGTATCATCTTATGAGAGCTTCAACAGCAGCCCTATGTACAATCTTTGTCCGGGTCCCTGCAAGAAACAGAGGAAGGAGCTAGTGACATGGTGGTCATAGTAACAACTACTGTAATGATAAATGTCATAACAATAGGAATGGCTATAGTTTTAAATGCTCACTATAGCTGGGTACTATGTTAAGCTCTTAAATGCATTATCTCATTTAATCCTCATGATAACCCCAGTTAGGGTTGAATTATGTCTTCCTGAAAATCCATATTTGAACTTGGAACCCAAAGTATCTCAGAATGTGACCTTATTTGGAAACAGGACCATTGCAGATATAATTAGTTAAGACATGGTCCTGCTGGAGTTGGGCAATCCAATCTAACTAGTGTCCTTATAAAAAGGGGCAATTTGGAGATAGACATACACAGAGGGAGAATGCGGTGTGAAAATGATGACAGAGATGGGTGATGCTTCTGTGAACCAGGGAACGCCCATGATTGCCAGCAAACTACCCAAAGCTGGGACAGGAACAGGGAACTGATTCTCCCTAACAGCCCTCAGAAGAAATCAACCCTGCTGACAGCTTGGAAAAACAATTTCGAAGAGCTTCATAACACATCCCATGTATTGCTTTTTGCATGAGGCCAGACTACCCCCCTCGGTGTGTGTCAAGATATGTTAGCTCGTGAGCCTGCTAAGCAGGAGGGAAGTCTTCTTCAGTCAGGAAGGACAGCTGACAAGACACACGGCTTTGAACGCTGATGGATGCCAGCTCCACCTGTGTGTGCTCACGCAGAGGCTACTCACACATGCTCAGGTCTGACCCTCCGTGCCTGCCAGGCTGACGGCCAGTCCTGTGTGAAGAGGTGAAGGAAGTTAGGAAAATCCATTTTCTCACAGAATTGCAACCCTTCTTCTTTTTCAGTGGAATTCAAGCTTCCTAGAATTCTTGCTTAAACCAGTAGTTGCCAAATGGAGATCAGGAGTCTGGTCAGGGGCATTATAAATACTAGGGGTCAGCTAGGGGTGAGGTGGAGAAGGGACTGGAGGGCACTGCCCACCTTTGTCTTCCTAAGAGGCAATAGTGGAGGTGTCTATGGGCACAGACTCTGGAGACAGACTTCCTGGGTTCACACCTTGGCTCTACTTGCTAGTCGGGTAAACTTGGGCAAGAACTTAATCTCTCTGCACCTTAGTTTTCTCATCTGTAAAATGGGGACAGTGCCTTAGCTAAGGCTCCCTGTAGACAAACGCAGAGACAGAGCATTGTGTGCAGATTTGTGGGGAAATGAGCTCTGGAAATACAGTGTAAGGAAGTGAGGACAGCAAGATTGGGTAAAGCCAGAAGTTGACCCAAAATGTGTTTGTAGCTGGGGCCACAGCTGATCCCAGGGGAGCTCTGGAGCCAGGATGGCCCTCCGAGTTGTCCAGATTGAGGCCCAGGGCCTGGGCCTTTGTCTCTTCTCATCAGCCAGTCATAGGCCATGGCTAGGCCCTGCAGATGGGTGTATTCTTGGGTAAGGCTGTTCCCCATGGTGGAGGGTCACTGGGTCATTCCCAGTAAGGGACCCTGCTGGGACCCTCCATAGTCAATATTCCCAGGACCTGGTGGATGGTGCTTTTGTCACAAAGAGAGAACCTGAGCAGGGCCACCCCCAGTATTTCCTACAGATAACAACAAGGTCTATCTTAAAGGGTTGAGATGATTAAAGTGGTTTATGCATGTAGAGTCTGGGACATGGTCATTGCTCATTCATATGAGACTGGTGAGGAAGGATGATGAATTTGGGTACCAGCTGCACAGAGTCCTCTTAGACCCTCAAACACCAATAGTTAATGTTCCAGGAAATACTGGGGTTGGTAGGTCCCCAAGTCATTGCTTCAGTTGCATCCATGCAGCTCTTGCCATTGTTGGCCATGCACATGCTCACAGTCATCAGCACCCAAGCAAATTCTTACATGCACTCTCACACACATACCCGCACACCCCTAAATAGGTGACATAGGAGTATTCATATCCATCGGGTAGTTAGCTGTTTATCAGTCTATTCCATTCAAACTTGTTTTTCAAAAGAGATTTTACCTATCAGCCCAATATCAGTGTCCCTCATTTAACATTTATATTAACATTAAAATTACATTTAACATTACATTTTTTTCTTCAAATTTGCTCCTTGGAAGACTTTGTTAAACCTCTTTTTTTATTTAAAAATTAGCAAGCAAGTTTCTGCAGCAACAAAGATGAAGTAAAGCCTTAATGAGGAACCTGGCCCGAGCCCTCAGGTCAGACCCGAGGATAGAGGAGGTGGTGGCAGGTTCCCTGATGGGTCTCAGAGGCAGGAGAGGAGGTGATCTTAGCTGGCATCCAGACCTCCCCACTTTATTGTCATGGTTGTGTTTGATTTTAATGTGTACTACAAAAATATAACTAGCATTTAAGGTAACAGGATAACGTTTCTTTCTTAGGGTTGGTTTGGTTTGGTTTTTTTAAGGGGCAGCTATTTAGTAAAGAAAGGCACAGATGGTGTGGGGGTGCTGCAAAAATCATGAAGGTGGCACATGTGTGATGGAGGTTTCAGCAACAGTGACCTTCTTATTGCTTTGTCTTTATCTTAAAAAGTACTATGGTTGTCCTCTTAACAGGCTAAGGAATGAATCATAAAACAGTGGGAAAGACAGCGAGAGAGAGAGAAAGAGAGAAATCAACCACAGCAGAATGTTGGTGTTCTTGGCCAGCTTGTGTAGTTACCAAAGCAACAAACAGTACTGTACTTATGCACACGAGTTCTAGCGTGGTAGGGTTCATAGACTTTATTACCATATTTGTGTGTTTTTAGTAATGAAATATGGTGTTAGGCCAGGTGTGGGTGTCCATTAACCAGATACGAGCCGAGTTGCTTTGGGTGAAGCTGCCTGTGGTGCCCATTGAAACGTGGCCCTCAAACCCAAGCAGCACTACATGGAAATCTTTACAATCATTTTGATTCTCAAGTAGTTAGCTGGTTTTACAACACAGACCTCTACTACTACCTGCATCTTGAGGGCGGAGTCTGAGATTCACCGCTCTGTTCTTAGTGGTTAGTTCATAATCTGCTTATATTTGACTTTCAACTGATGGTACATGAACAAAGATACTTCTATGACCACCCCAGTCTCCAACCTCTTCATCTCGTCAGGGCTTTATACACAGTAGCTCTACGGTTAGACTGGTTAGCTGGCTGGATAGACAGCAGGAGGAGCGTAGGGATGGCGGGTGAGTAGACTGTTGGGTGACAGAATGGATGAGTGAATGTATGGATGGGTGTGTGGTTAAGTGAGTGGATATAGATGAACGGGTGATGGGGGTAGAGGTAGATAGATGGATAAATGGGTGAGTGTGTGTGTGGATAAATAGAGAGATGTGGGGGGTAAGTGGATGGATGGATTGATAGAAGGGCAGATGGTAGGTGGGTAAAATGGACAGCTGAGTAGGTAGACAAAATGAATGAGTAGGTGAGGTGGTAGGTGGACAGCTGGCTGAGAAGGAGTGAGTGACCTGCAGGCCTAGGAAAGGTCATTGCAATTCCCGTGCCGGCTGTATTCTAGTCAGCGCACATTTTCTGCAGGAGGCTCTTCAGAGGTGATGGCTCTGATGTCCTGACTCCTTTTCTGTACAAGTCCTGACCTCTAGAAAGCGTTGGCCACGTTTTCTGATGCAAGGCCCCATCTTGTCATCAGACGCGTGGAAATATGTGTTTCATCTCATCCCTTCCCTCTCCATTCACACGTCACCCTTTCAGGGATTGGGCCTCATTAAAATCTGCCCTCTCCTCGGTTACTCTTTGAGGAATTTCTTTGTTAGGGCATCTCTGCTGTGAAAAGTATCACCCCAGCCCATGTGAGTGCCAACTGCATGCTAAAGACTGTCATTAGCAGATGTGGCCTAGAGATGGTTCAGAGTTGTCAGTGCTGATGCTGATAGGATTGTATTTTCAAACATCATCACACATCCTCCATGACAGACTTGATTACTGTGATGAACTAGTTTCCTTGCTTTGAGGGTTGTCGCAGTTGCAAAAATGATTCTAAAGCATTCAAGAAAAATGCCCGGCAAAACTCGAGTGACACTGTTTCGTTTTGGGGGACTCGTATGGCTGGCGGGGGGAGAGAAGCGGTTCTGTGTGGCCAAAGGAGCCCCGGGACATGGAGTCCACACACCTGCGCTGGCAGACGGTGCCCTGCATCCTAGCAGTGGTGACCTCGGGGAGGCCGCATTCCCTCCTGCAAAGTGAGACCAGTGACCCAGGGCCCCTCACGGGGTCGCTGTGGAGGTGACACGCAGAAGGTGCATTACAAACTAAATGAGCGTTTGAGAGGCAACAAAGCCACATCTCAGATATGTCATGTTCCTTGGTTTTGGTTTTGGTTTTTTAGTTTAAACAACAAAAGAAATCAAATATTTAGAGGGGAAAAATTAACTACATTAACTATATGTCCAGGAACCAATCGAACACCCGTTCTGGGCCATGGAGCTTTATTACCGGTGCTGGGACCACAGAGTAAAAACCTGGCACAACTGAGAGGAGTGGCTGTTTCTCTTCGCTTTTATTCATCTCTTCTACGAATACTTACTACCACCTTCAGTGTAAGGGTCCTGGGGGTGATGTTATGGCAACGGTGGTCCTTGTACTCGGGAGGAAACAGACAATAAACAGATAATCGCCTGAATGACTCGTTCAATATTAATTGTGGGGAGTACTCTGAAAGAAAAGTACCAGGTGTGATGAGGGCATATAACATGGAAGCCTGATCTGGACTGGGCATCAGAAGAGACTTGCCTGAGGACGCTGAGGTTGGAGAATGAATCGGGTGGACAGGCATTTCTGGAAAAGGGCTCGCAGTCACAAAAGCTCCGGGGTGAGAGGAAGTGTGGCACCTTTGACAAAGCCGGTGTGGCTGCCGCACAGAGTGCAATGGGGTGAGCCTGGGAGAGGGGGAGAGGTGGGCGGAAGCCAGAGCATGTCTCGCCTGTTGTCCTAAAGCCAGGGGGACCTCATGGAAAGGTGTCTAGCCAGGGAGCAAACTGATCACTGTTCTTAAGAAGATTTCCCTGGTTGCAATAGGTGAGAACAGACAAGAAGGAAGCGAGGAAGGATGCCAGTCCCAACCATGGCAGTGAGTGGTAGAGAGAGAAGCAGGTGGATTCAAGACACACTTCAGAGAAAAATCCTCAGGCGTGGTTGTGACCAGTTATGATAGCAAATAGGGGATGATCAAAGACGTACTTCTAATGCAGTTGTGTCCCATTTCGAATGGTCCTCACAGTATATACACCATGAACATTATTACAGAAATCAAAGAAATGCATCTATATACTTTATGGTATTCTGTATGATTTACAATCTGGATAATCTGAAAAATTTGCATGGTGGCTCAGGGAGAACTGGATGGTCCAGTCAACCTTCTTAATCCTGCAGAAAAATATTCCATGTATGCAGAGAAACAAACGATTGGGTCCAGAAAGGTGTTTGGCACATGCTCACTAAAACCAGACAATATGCAGGACAAATCTGATCAGCACGTTTAGATGTTCACAGTCCGTGGGGACACAGACATGATGTATGGCCAGACCCTCTCCAGCCTGTCTACAAATGAGGTTATACCAACATTATGGAAACCTCCTGGTGTATGGCTCCTACCTGGGGAACAGCGTGACCTCAAGTCCCAGCCCACCTACCACGATTCTCTCAGTCTCTCCTCTGGAAGGCACCTCAGCATCCTCACAAAGGGCCCTTGCTTGGTCAAGTGTCATGGCCTCTTGGTGACATCCAGTGCCTGCAAACTGTTTGTGGAGGCCTCTCGCCACCCTCTCACCAGATCTTTGTTCCCCAGTGCCCCAAAATGTATGAGGTGCCTGCAGGGCTATGCTAGTCTCAGTCTTCACTGGGGAGGAAGGCCACTCTGGTCCTTGCTGTGTCACACTTCCTTAGCTGGGCCTGGTGCTGTGTTGCAGCTGATTTGTACCAGCTCCCTACCGCTGACTACGCGCGAGTTTTCCCAAGTCCCTGTTCTGTGATAGCACGTTAATAGTTTGAAATTGGCCACCATGGGAATATTTACACCACAGCAAGTGGCAAACATGACAAATCAGGGCTTCCTCCTTCTCTCCCTCATATAACTTGTTACTCACTTCCAAGCATACTATTGATGGGACCCAAAGCTCAGCTGCCCTGAGCCCCCAGGATTCCTTGTGAACACAGCCCCTCTAGCTTCCACCTGCCCCTCTCTTCACAGGGTTCAGACCTAGTCCTTTGGATCAAGCGTGAGGACAGTCACCACTGCCCTCTCAGCCCCTGCCCTCCACATGAATACTCCCAGGTACCAACACATTAAACATCTCATTGTCTGGGGACAGTGGCCCTAACAGTCATCAGACAGGGGCAGGCTCTGGGTCTTGGTTTAGGCACAGTGGGCACCCCTGTTATCACATAGCTCTGTGTTGGATAGGACAGAATGTACTTTGGAGAGACATCTAAGAAGGAACATTTCAAGGTCACAGCAGAGACAATCGCTTCCTGCTGGAGACAGGATGAGACTGTCAGAGGAAGGGGCTTTCATTCGTTCAGTGACTGACTCACTCATGCCAGGCCCTGTGCTCAGGAGGGAGTAAGAGGCATTGTACCCCTGCACTGCTCAGGGGGATCGCCCCAGCCCCATTCAGGAGCACTTCAAATGCGACAGGTCCATAAGTGGAAATTACACACTGCATGTCAAAGACTTAGCACCAAAAAAAACCATAAGGAGTTCCCTGGTGGTGTAGTGGCTAGGCTTCGGCGCTGTCAACGCTGCAGCCCAGGTTCGATTCCCAGCCAGGGAACTACCCCCCACCCCCCAAAAAAAGTAATCTCATTCGTAATTTTTATATTGATTACAATCGAAATAATATCATTCTGGATATAATAAATTCAATGAAATTTATCATTAGGATCAATTTTACCTGTTTCAGTTTACTTTTTTAATGTGGGAACTGAATTACCTTAAATGACTTATATGGCTCACATTCTGTTAGTCACCATGGCTTAGAGCAGGGGGTCCAAACTTTTGGCTTCACTGGGCCACTTTGGAAGAAGAAGAATTATCTTGGACCACACAAAACATACACTAACACTAACAATAGCTGATGAGCTATTAAAAAATGGTCCATGAATAATATTCATAATGTTTTAAGAAAGTTCACAAATTTGCGTTGGGCTGCATTTCAAAGCCGTCCTGGGCTGCATGCGGCCCGCGGGCCACGGGTTGCTTGGTTTAAACTTTGAAGGGGCTCCCAGCCATGGGCATAGACTTCCGGTCTAGACAATTAGGCTGGACCTCAAAGAACAGGTGGTGTTTGGAAAATCAGAGATGGGGAGCAGGGAGAAAAATGTTTGCTAGAAATAAGCACTCAGACTTTGGCATGCCCTCTAAGAGTAGTATTACATCCTATCCCCTTGGACCTAAAAAACTTCCAGGAAGTTTTCTTCAGAAAGCAATTGCAGCATGGTCAAAGACATGGCAGGGAAAGCGTTCATGGTGACATGGTTTGTCATGGTGAGGGCAGAGGAAAAACTGGAGCTGACCTAAATGTCCAATGCCTGGGCTTAGCTAAATAAATTTTGATGGGTCTATACAATTTCACAATTGTTGGCAGCCATTAAAAAGAGTTGTTAATAGAACAAGATGTAATGGCATAGAAGACTGTTTATAATATATTGTTTAGTGAAAAAAAAAAAAGTAGGTCACAAGGGCTTGTATGGGAAATCCCCACTTTTGATTAAAATTTAAAATTACATGAACTAGACGATGCACTCCAAAATGTTAACAGTGGTTGTCTCTACATGGAATCCTTTCTCTTTGCTACATCTCTTCTTTCCATATGTGTTACTTTAGGTCTCAGTATTTTTTTTTTTTTAAGAAAAGAAAGGAAGACTTTCTTAAAAATTAACTTCAAAAGACCTGGACTTTAATCCAGTCTTGGCACTTACTAGCCAAGGGACTTTAGTTAGTAATCCTTCAGCCTCAGTTTTCCCATCTGTACAATAGGGTATACCAGTATTACTGATTGCTTCAGAGGGTTCTCATGAGGCTTAATTGATGCATCTCTGTCTGGCTCAGTGCCTAGGCACATGTGGGCACTTAGCACTATTAATGCTCCTCACCTTCCTGTCCCATTCTTAGCAAATAGACCCCATTCTCATTTAGAAGTGATGGGCAGGGCAGGGAGGGGAGTTGAAGCAGATGCCCCAGAAGCCCTGAGTGTCTCCTGCCCTCACATGGGTCTCAGTGTCCCAAGTCTGAAGGACCTCATGCTCCAGTCTTCTTTCTCCTCAGTGCCAGAGCTCTACTGATTGGATTCCCACTGGTTTGAGTTCAGTTAACTGATGGCATGTTATGTAATTTAATCTTGACGATGTAGAAAAAAATGTGTCAGATGTTGCCTAACATAATGTCTTGGGCTGCTTGAAAAACTCTTGAGGTTTGAGGCCTTGATGTGCATACAATTCATTACTGTTGTGATTTATCAGCTCTAGACTGTGACTCTAGCAGACTCTTAGTGTACATGTATGAAAACATGCAAGAATTTTCTGTGTGTGTATGTATATGTATCTACAGACCTGCATACAGTATATACTTATACAAGGGCGGTCTGGAAAAAATCCAGCCATGAGTGCCTCTAGTTTTCATATTATATGGCTGGACACTTTCCAGACAGCCCTTGTATATACATATAGATGTATTTAGAGGTCCACAGTATGTAAGCTTCTCTCTCAAGCACATAGGATCTTTAGTAAGCCATATGTGATCATAGTTAATCCAGATAACAACTGTCAATTTTCCTTCAATAAGTTGGCAGGGTCCCCACAGTGCATGTGGGCTCTGTAGTGCTTCCACAATATACAGAAGCATTCCCTGTTCATCCTCAAATCTATCAACTAGCTTATGAAGAGCTGCCTCAGTAATCCATGTTAATGACCTTAGCCACTGAACAGCTGTCTTGGGAATTTAAGTCTCTTGTGACCAGAGTATCCTGAGGTTGTAAACTCCTGTATAATGGAGATGTGTCCTATTTACCCCCGCCCCCACTGCAATGGGATTTGGAGCAGATGTCCAGCTCAGCATCTTCTTCTTGGGCTCACGTTTCCCATCCCAAGTTTCATGAGCAGTAGCAACCACAACAGGCAGTGGGATTTATCACACATCTCCCCCATTGGACCATTGGTGGACCTCAGCTGGGGCTGAGCTCTGTACCTCAGTTCATCTGTAGGATCCAGAGGATATTGCCTGGGGTGGTTAGAGAAGCAATTCTTGGACCTCCAGGCCTCTTGGGACTCTGAAATAATGAAAGACAAAAGGTTTCCAAGATGAGCATGAACAGAAGATCTGAGTTTGCTGGGAACAAGCCCTGCCCAGGAGGGAGAGGTGATTAGTGCCCTTTTACAGACGAGGGAACCAAGCTCACGAGGCTGAGTAGCCTGCCCAAGTTCACAAGGTAGAAAGAGTGAACTCTACCCAAATTCACAAGGTGAAAAGTGTCGGGGTCCAGGTTTCAGACCTGAGGTCAGCCACCTCTAATGCCCATATTCTTTTTACACATCTTCCCATATCCATACCTCCCTTTAGTGGAATTCTTTAGGAACTAAGTTTGCACTACCCACCAATCATGCTTCTACAGAGCAATCCATGCAATGTATCTATCATCTTGACTCCTCTTTCCACCTGCCAAGCCCTGCTGACTCCATGAAATCCCACCTCTCTTCGCTCTCCCCTCTGCCACTCCTTTATTCTGGCTCTCACTTTTGCACTCACCAGATTATTCTTCCTAAATAATCTCTGACCATGTTATTCATTATTAAAAACTTCCATGGCTCTCTACTGCCCACAGGATACAACCTGGCATTTTAGGAGCTCTACCCCCAGGCCATAACCTGTATTTCCAACTATATTCTTATATCCAGAAGGGATACAAGCTACACTCCCACACATGCATCATAATTTCCAACCTTCATAGCTGTTCTCATGAGGTCTTCTTCATCAACTTTTCAATTATTTATTCATTCAATGAATAATTTTTGAGAATTTACTGTGGGCCAAGTACCGTATTGGGAGCTAGGGATGCAGCCGTGAACCAAGTAATCAGAAGTCCTTTCCTGCAGAGAATTTACAATCTAGTGCAAGGAGGCAGTCAATAACCAACATATTAAACAGGTAAATTATATGGTATATTAGAAGGTGGTGATTGCTATTCAAAAAGAAAAAAAAAAGGAATGTGAGGAGGGGAAGGGGGACTGGAAATACCACCAATGGAAGGAAACAGGGAGAGGTTTTAAGCAGATGGCCAGAGGAGGCCTCGCAGGGAAGGGAAGGTTTGAGAAAAGACTTGAGGCGGTAAGAGAGTGAGCCACACAATGAGTCGGGTAAGAGTGATCCCGGCAGATGGGCAGTCATGCAAAAGCCTAGGGTGAGAATGTCTCAAGCACTTGGGTTGGGGGGAGTTTGTACTTCCAGACAAGATGGAGGAGTAACAGGGACAGGATTTACCCTCCTGCCTTAAACAGCCTGTCAAATTATGTGAAACAACAGTTTTCCAAAATTGCATTACAGACAGCAGAGGACAGCGACCCCTGAGAAAAGCGACACAAAAGACTTGAGGCTTATGATCGCCCAGAGTTTCCAGGCCACAACACAGGAAGAGGTGGGGAGTTCAAAGAGAGCCCAGCAGTCTTGCCAAATTGAGGAGAAAGAATTGAGAATTTGGATTTAGGGAGAGACCAAGGAGGCTAGAGTTTGCAGGCCGAGTAGGTGACAGGAGAGAACTGTACGGAGAGGGGAGAGCAGTGGAGAGCTGCAGAGGGGTCCCCTCATGTCCTCAGCTGTGTGCTCATCACTGCCTGCTGTGTGATGAGGAAACTACCAGAGACCAGAGAAAGGAACGAGCAGAAGCATCCCAAAGGCAGGTCCAGGAATCATTTACATTCCCACCAGCCAGGGTAGAAAATTTTTAGAATACATTAGGAGATACTCAGAAGGCTATAGTCTCAGTGGTGGGGTAAAAATTAACCCTGTAGACTAAAGATGGCTCTGATTCCACTGAAGAGAGCTTAAAAGCAAGCCTCGAACAGGTCAGACTCTTTTCAAGTAGCTTGAGTATATCCCGGCAAAGCTGAAGAATATTTCAGGAGTGTTTTTTTTTTTTTAATTGAGCACCCAGTGAGGAGTCTGATGTCTAATAAAAAATTATCAAACATGCAAAGAAGCAGGAGTATGTAGGAATTGCAAGGTGGCCAGAGAGGCTGGAATAGTGTCAGTGAGGGGAAGAGAAGGGGAAGACACCATCAGAGAAGGTAGGGGCCAGACTGCATAGCGGAAATAAACCATTGAAAGGACTTTGACCAACTCGGGAGTCAGGAGATGTCTTCCTTCTTGCCTCACCTACCAGATTGAAAACTGCCCCGGCTTTGCTCCAAACTCCCTGGACCACCAAGTGAGTGGTCTATCCTCAACAGGTAGATGTTTGACTTCTCTTTCAGTGGCCTTGATGTATATATGTCTGTTAATTCAAAGTTGCTTCAAACTATTCTCAGCAGGTTAACCTTGAGCACACACTTGCCCACTACCAGCCCTCACACAGCCCTTGAAGGAATGTGAGTTCAATGAAGAAGCAGGAAAAAGAGGAGAGTATGAAAGGAGAAGAACTTCTGAAAGGAGGACCTTTCTCGTTGTGGACAAGAAAGACCTGAGTACTTGTTTCAGTCATGCCTTCTAGTCGCAGATCCACTGCCTACAAGATGTATGTCCTTGAGAAATCGTCCTGAAGGGTGACTTGTTTGCTTGTTCAATTAAAATTAATGATTGAGTGCCACCTACTTCTAAAGAGAGTTTGAAGAAACTTTGAATAACAGGTATATTATACGCGTACATCAAGGCCAAAGTCAAAAATCTAAAACTGTACAATGTGCACACAAAATATATACCAAAAACCTAGGCTAGTATAGTGAATGTAATTATGAATTTAAATGAACTGGTTGCCAAGTGATAGAACTAGACCTCATTTTCTTCATCTGTAAAATGGGATTAACGATCTCTGTCCAGCCTATCCCACAGTGCTACCGCAAGGATCATCAAGGCTGTGGATGAGAAGTTTTATCCAGAACTCTTCTAGAGCAAGTAATAGAAAATTGTACTTAACCAAAGATAATAGTGAAGTCCGGGATGAAGTTTCTCCATCTCTCCACCTGCTTTCTTCTACGTCAGCTCCATTCTTCACAGTTGTTTCTGGTCCCACGGCACCAATTCCTGCAAGAGAGGGAGTCCGTTTCCTCAGTAGCACCAACAAAATCCCTGGACATGTTGTGTCCCTCTAGCCTTGATTGGCTGACTTCAGTCATGTGCCCATCTCTGAACCAACCAATCACTGTAGCTTGAGAATAGGCTGCTCTGATTGAGTTAGTCCAAGTCGTGCGATTCAGCCCTATAGAATCAGCTTCACACAAGGCTGAGAGTGGGGTCCAGTGGATCTCTGTGTTGGTTTTTCTTTCTTCTCCTTCTGTCTTCCCACAAACCCATTTTCTGCCCTTCTCTGTGCCCTGGGAGGCTGGGCCTAGAGTCAGCATCACTAGGATCCTTTGTCTTCAGGCTCTGGTTGGGTTTGGCCAGGGTCGGGGCACAGGCAGGAGGTTGGAGGCCAAGAGGAGAGAAAGAGGTCACGGTGCAGCCTCTGCTTTGGTGCTGCATCTCCTCAAATAGCTGTGCCCCTCCCTCCATGGCTATGGCTTCTCCCACTCTTACAGAGCTCTGAGGACACTATTTCTTCCTTTGACCCTTTGTTCTGAAGTGCGTAACAGTTCCCACCATTGCTAATCTGTGGGCCCATCACCTTCCTTTATCTGCTCTCTTATTCTGCAAGTAGTCCTTAAGAAAAGCTCTTCTTTTGAACCAGCCAGGGTGAATTCTGTTTCTGCCTGTGACCCTATATTCATTATTTATTACTTCATAACAAATTATCCCAAAGTGTAGTAGCTTAGAGCAACAATAAACTTTAATTACCTCACATAGTTTCTGTGGGTCAGGAAGTCAGGGGTGACTTAGTTGGAAGTTCTAGCTTGGGGTCTCTCCTATATAGGCAGCCAAGGTCAGTGAGACTGCAGTCCTCCTAAGGCTTACTGGGACTGGAGATTTGCTTCCAAGATGACTCAGCCACATAGATGGCAAATTGATGCTGGCTATTGGCAGAAGGACTTAATTCCTCACCACATGGACCTCTCCATAGGGCTGCTTGGATGCCCTCATGACATGGTGACTGCCTTCCACCAGCAGGAGTGATCCCAAACAAAGCAAGGCTGGAGCTGCAGTGTCTGTTTGGTCTAGTCATAGAAATCGTACTCTGCCATTTCTGTGGGATCCTACTGGTTACACGGGCCAGCCCTATTCCGTGTGGGAGGGGACTGTGTACAAGGGTGTGATTACCAAAAGGTAAAAACCACCAGGACCACCTCAGAGTGTGGCTATCACAGACCCTCACTGACATAATCTCTGAATTAAAATCAGGATACTATTGTTATCCAAAGGGGGATCAGTTGCTGAGCAAGAAGAATAAAAGCCTACTATAAAGCGATAAACCAGGTGCAAATCCTATAAATATAAGGAATTGTGACACTTGAATTCACCCGTGGGACTCATAAGCTGAGCAGGGGTCTTAGAAGAGACACTGTGGATAGGACTGAAGACCCCTTCAAGCCCAGGCTAGAAGTGGAAGAAGAGAGACACCATCTTACCCAAAGTGGTTCCTGGATCTATCCCCCCAGCTTCAGCTGGCCCCCCTCCGGCCCTGAAAACAGTTTAAGACACCCACTGCATTTGCTCCTCCTCTACTGGCATTCTGCAGCTAGAAGTAGCCCCCTGACCCCTGTCAGCCTGAATCAAACAATCGGGCTATCAGCACGGCAGCCCTTCACCCCCTTTCTGTTTTCTCCTTTGCTAACTCCTGCCTCTTTCCCCGCCCAGGAGAATTAGTGGAAGGTTTTGGGGGTTTTTTTGCTTAATGGAGGAGTTTTAGTTTTAGCCCATGAAGCCAAGTGAATAGTCCCCAACCCCCATGTGAGCCATCTGGGTTTCTAGTCGGGGAGCCAGGCCATGAGGGAGAATTGGTTCTCGATCAGCCATGCCAGAGACACCTGTCTGCCAGCCCACCCTGCTGTTTGCAAGGTGGGAGATGGGAGTGATGACTCATGGCTGCTCAGAGCTGAGGGCCGTTAGAGCTGGGCGGTGCCTGGGAGCCTGTCGCATCAGTACTCCTTGCCCTTGGCCTGCCACATATATATGCACTCAAGTGTGTGCACATGCACGTGCGCGTGCGCACACACACAGGCAGATGCAACCTCACACACAAACCATTTTACAGAGGAAGAAACCAAGACACATTCAAGATCTGGAGAGCCTCCTGCCTCACCCTGGCGTCTTACGTGTAACCAGACGTCAGTCCCTGGGAGCTTGCCGAGGTTCCCAGGAAGCTCCGTGCCTCTGGTCTAGGGCGCCTACAACTAACCTTAAGATTTCTTCACATTGTTGGACTCATTCACTCATGGTCTTGCTTCTGTAGAATTCATACAGGATTTGGACGGTCCCACAATCCCTCATGTTCTCCTCTGCTCTGGGTCACAATGATTACAACAGCCACAAACGCAAAAATAAGCAAACCAAAAAGCCCTTGCCTTTATGAGGACTTGTGAGGGGCTCCAGGCAGATTTGGGGGACAGGCAGAGGGGCGTTTGTACTAGAGAATGTCATCTGAAAGACTTCAAGTTGGACATTACTTACTACGGATCGAGTTCATCCTCGGCCACCCTGCCCCTTCTCCTTCGGTGGCCTTGCCCTCCCTCCCACTCCTCTCAGGCCTTCTTCTCTGCCGGAAAATAACGCCCTCCTAGTCTCTCCAACACAGTGGCTGGCCTGCCTCGACTGCCCTGACTCCTGTCTGCCCAGGTGCACGCTGAGGGTCTTACATTCCACCCCGGAGACCAGTCAAGGTTCCTTTCTATGCAAGATTCTGAGCCTGGCTTTCAAGATAATAGAAACTATCTCCTGACACACTAGGAGGGACTGTGACCAAAGAGCTTAGGGGATCCCAGGCTAGAACCCCAGCGGCCCACCTCCCAACACAGCACTGCTTCTGAGTTCCCAACTCCTGCCAGTTTTCCCTTTAATATTTCCCTGTTCTCTTCCTTTTTCACTCTTTCTACCTGGCTGCCCTGCAGCCCGAGCCCCCTGGCCTCACACCTGGACTGTTGCTGTACCAGCTGTCTCCTTTGAGCCCTGCCCCACCCCCGAGGCCGATCTGCAGCCTACCCCAGCTTAAAGTAAAGATTCCAACAGATTGCAAATTGCATGTCTCAGACTTTCAGCTCGAGTGGTCAGCAATTTGGTTTTCCCGGTGGAGACTAATCTATTTAACAAAAATAGAACATACAGTAAAGCAAAATTAAATATTTCTAATCATGGGGATGCTTGCATCTGCAAATGACCAGGAAAAAAGGGAGGTTGGAGGCCTCGTAATGCATGGCTTTGGAGCTAGCTATCAGGCTCCCTTGTCTCAGCCATCCTTCCAGGAACCTGGGCAAAGACCCTGCTCGCTGGTCCTGCCAGCTCTGAGGTGGGGCAGTGCAGGAGCATGCTAGCACCCCTCAAGGATATGTGTGGGAAAGGAGGCCATTTTAATTGGGGCCTGACATGTGGAGCTTGTGCTCAGAGGACCAAGTCCTCTAGGGACACATGGTAGGTGTAGAGGAAGGGGGTCCAATCCGAAAAACTGAAATTCCATTAGGTATTTCAATCAGAGGTTATCAATATGGGGAATTGTTTAACAGGTGTTGGAAGGAGAAAGAAGTATAAAAGGCAGTCCAGAGATACAGTTACCATCCCTGGAGCTAGAAGAAGGATAGGAAGCAGTGAGGTTTTCAGAACCCAGTCACTCAGAGGAGAAAGCTCACTACAAGCAGTATTCAGACATCTGAGGAGGGGCACAGACCAAGTGCTGTTGGCACCTTTAAGGGGTGTAGGATGGCTGGTGCTGCAAGTGTGGAAAAAAGCTGGAAGCAGGACCCTGGCAGGAGCAGGAAAACAGGGACGCAGAGCCCTTCTCCCCTTCTGCTCCCCACTCTCCTTCAGAGTCTCCTACGGGCAGAAGCTAATCGGAGGGAAGTCTGGGAGACGCGGCTCTCCAGCGCAGAGTGGAGAAGGGTGGTTTGAGAGCTGAGACGACAGATAGATAACCAGAATGAGCCCCTTCTCTCCAGCTGTGCAGACTCTGATTTGAAGCCTCCTCCCCCATTTCTGAGAGGAGATTCTCACCCATCCTTTGTGCAAGTAAAAACAAGGTATTTTGCATTCCCCTTCACATTTCCAACATGAAAGCCAGAGAGGACTGGCTTGGTCACTGGGGAGCTGGAGTCGGCTCCTACAGGCTCCCCAGAGAGCCAAGAGCCGGTTATTAAATCAGGAAGTAGTCATCCAGTTGTTCAGTGGTTGATAGCTTGAAATCTGCCTTGGCGGGAGTATTTACACCAAGGACATGGGCAGACACTACAAATCAGAGCCCCTCCCTTGTCCCCAAAAAGCCATTTGTTACATATTTACCAACACATCCCTGACCAGCTACCTTCCCTCCTCCACCTACCTCCTACTCAACCCCTGCTCCCTCTGCTGCCCAAGGCTGCCTAGGACCCACTCTCACCCCCTGCGAAGAGCTTATTTTCTGATCAGCGATGACTTCTTGCAAAGGGAGGCAAGATAGTCGGTGGTTAGAAGCAGGAGCCTGAAGTCAGGTGTGTTCTACTGCCTCCCTCGTTACGTGCCCCTAGCCAAATTTCTTAGCCTCTCGGCCCCTCAGTTTCCTCCTCTGTACAATGGAGATAATAATACTACACAGTTCATCCCATTGGGGTTGTTGTTGAGAATGTATTATTATAATAAAGGAGAACCCCAGGGAAAAAATCTTAGATAACATACACAAGTGTTTCAGCAGAGCGAAAAATAGTTTTGAGAATGTTGTCTTTGCATGTTCTGCAGTGGGAAGGGACTTGCCTCAGGTTCCCTTCTAGGAAATGGGTAGAGTGCAGCCTGACTCTCCATCTTCGGGCCCCTTGTTCTTGCTCTTCCCATTATTCTAAGTTGAGGGGGAAATGTGTTTATGCTTGCACAGATCTCTGGCTCTTATTCAGGAAAACTCGAAGCTGTCAGTAAAAATTAATCTATTCCAAGAGAGAGTATCATTTTGTTGGTGATGATGTTGTTATTTTTGCCTGTAGAAAATGTGCCTCCTTATAACATCCTTTCAAAAAAAAGTTTTTAATAAAGTTTTCCTGTTATTACAATAATACATGCCCACTATAAGATATTGGAAAATTTTGAAAAAGTAAAAGTAAGAAAAAAACCATAATCACACAACCAAGGAACAACCAGTGTCAACATGTTGACTTGGTGGGAGTGATTTTTACATAATGGTGACCATAGTGTATATATAATTTTTATCCTGTTTTCTTTGCTTATATTACGGTATTGGTTGGGATAAATAACACTAGCTGCTATAACAAAGATATCTGAGTATCTTAGTGGATGAACATAGTCAAAATTTATTTTTCTCTTATGCAAAGTCCAAAGTAGAGTTTTCTGGTTGCTGGAGAGCCTTTCCACACGATAGACCCAAGCTGCTCTGTCTTGTGTCCCCACTGTCCTTAGGCCTTGAGCTTGCTGATGGATCTTGTGAATCTAGTTAACAGGTGGGGGAAGTGAGGAAGCAAAGGGCCTTGCGGGAGGTTTCCATGGGCCAGCTCTGGAATACCACGTGCCACTTCTACACACATTCCACTGGCTAGCACTGTCACATGGCCACGTCCAACTATAACAGAGCCTGGGAAATGCAGTCTAACCATGCGCCCAGGACGAAAAGATAATGGATTTAGTGAACAATTAGCCAGTGTCTGGCACAATCAGTATACCGCTTCTTCCAATCTTTTATAACGTCTATAATATAATGTTCAAGTCTGCATAACTTGGATCAAGCCACCCCTTGATTAAAACCCTTCAGTGAACCCCCCGCATGCAAAATTAAGCCCATTGTCCTTGATAGAGCCCACCTGGTTCTGCATGACCTGGCGCCTGCACCTGTTCACCTAGCCAATCACAGTCTATGCTCAACTCCCCCTCAGTTACTGCTTTCAGCCCCAGGGGCATTATTTCAGCTCCTGCAATTTCCGCTTCTCTTTCCTGCTTCAGAACCTTTGTACTTGTAATTCCCTCTTTTCAGAACACTCTCCCCTTCACTTTTAGGTAACTCCTTCAGGTCTCAGTGCAAATGGCCCTCTTTCACCTCCAGTCTAAATAAGGGTCTTGCTGCAGTTCTCTCTTATAGCACCCTATTCTTTTCCCTCATGTCACTTATTGTAGTTTATAATTATATATGTGGGTATATTTGTTGTTGAATGTCTTTATCTCTCATCAGACTGCAAGCTCCATGCAATCTAGGGCCACAGTGATTCTGCACACTCTTTATTTAGCTGGTGCTTGCCTGTCACATGCCCAGCACGTGTCAGGTGCAAAACAGTGCTGGTTGATTGAATGTATGTGTCATAATATTTCATCGTGTGTCTATCACAAATTACTTTACTATTGCCCTATTTCTTGAACATTTCCTTCATTTCTGATATTTTGCTATTAAACAAGCCTGCATTTGTATTAAGGAAAGAGAGGGAGCTGGTTTTCCCACTCTTAGGCCATCCATCCCACCATCTCCTCTTGGTCCCCACTCCTCTCCACTGTACCCAACCCTGCCTTAGACCAGCAGTTGCTTTGTGGCTGGTCACCATCTGAAACTTTTGGGCCATCTGGTCATGGCCCCTCAGAAAAATGTCCATCTATTTACTACCCATCAGCAGAAGGGTGGTAGTGCTTCCCATCATCCTGGGCAGACCGTGCTTCCCATCATCCTGTCCCTCCTCTTAATTCCCTGAAAACCCACTGCTCAAGACCCAGTGGGCAGACCAAAGTTTCCTCAGGGCTTGGACCTATCAAAAGAACTTGCAGTGTAGGAAAACATTTTAAATAGTATACAAAATATGGCTTGTCCTATAGTGCAAGGAGACATGTAGAAAAAAAGAATATTATTCACCTTTGCAGAACCTGTGCATGGATATACCCAATTATTTGGTATTTGTCTTTTAAGTCCTGCCATCCCTTGGGAAAGAGAGGGCACCTTCTTCTTTAGGCCTGCATGATGAAGGTCTCTACCCTTTGTGGAAAATCTGACCAGCAATCTATCCTCAGTGTTTTCTCAAAGTCTCCATTATTCATTTAAGACCAGTGTTGTCCCGGGTGGAAGGCTGGCAGCAGAATGGTCCAAGGTGGACTTGGAACATCAACACAGATAGTGCTATGCTTCCCCATCCAGCAAGCCACCCAGGGTCCCCCATTGCCCTTCCATCTCCTTAGAGATTTTGCTGCCTGCAAAGCATGTAAGAGCACATCTTGTTTCCCTGTAGCATAAAACAAGCACTCAGATGAGCGTGCATGTTGACACCTCCCAAAGACAAACTGCCCAGAGACAAGAGCGTAGTTACAGTCCTATTAAGGAAGAAGATCCTTCCCTAAAGGCATAGTGATCTGCAGAGACTGTGTCCCTCAGTGGGCCCAGGGTTCCACGTGATTAGGCTAAGCCAAGTGAGTCATCACCCTGTCTAGCCTCCAGCTCCAGCTGGACATCAGGTCATTTCAGGGCAGGGCATCTCCATGAAATTGAAAGAGATCAATGTGGGGCTTGACCCAAACAATTCATAAACTGTCATTGGAATGAATTTTACTCATGCTTAGTACTGAAACATTAAAGATGAACAATGGAAACAATTTTTCTAAGAGGTGGCCAATGAATCCTACTGGCTGCTGAAATCCTTACAGTATATTTTATTCTCCATTGACTTTTCTGGGCATTCTGAACAGACCTCAGGTAGAATTTTGTTAAGATTACCTGGAGGAATTATAAGAGTTACCCTTTATTGTACACCAACCCTGGGTTATGCCCTTTATATAACTGTCTTTTTTTGTTGTTGTTAAATTTGTTGGGGGTGACATTGGTGTGCAATTCTACGGTGCATCGTCTATGTGTTGCATTAGGTGCTCACCACCCAGAGTCAGTTCTCCTTCCATCACCATGTATTTGACTCCTCCTCCCTCCTCTCCCACCCTCTACTCCTTGCCCTCAGGTAACCACTAAATGGTTGACTGTGTCCATGAGTTTTTGTTTCTTTGTTGCTTTAAGTTTTATATTCCATATATGAGTGAAGTCATATGGTTCTTGGTTTTTTCTGCCTGGCTTATTTCACTAAGCATGATGATCTCCAGGTCCATCCATGTTGTCACAAATGGCAATATTTCATCTTTTCTTACAGCTGAGTAATATTCCATTGTGAGTATGTACCACAGCTGCTTTATCCAGTCATCTGTCGCAGGGCACTTTGGTTGTTTCCATGACTTGGCCACTGTGAATAGCGCTGTGATAAATATTGGGCTTCATAAGCCTTTGCAGACTAAGTTTTCAAATTTGGGGGGGTAGATCCCCAGAAGGGGAATTGCTGGGTCAAATAGTAGCTCCATTCCCAATTTTCTGAGGAACCTCCACACTGTCTTCCACAGCGGTTGTACCAGTTTGCACTCCCACCAGCAGTGTACCAGAGCTCCTTTTTCTCCACATCCTCTCCAGCACTTGTTATTCCTTGTCTTGTTGATAACAGCCGTTCTCACAGGTGTGAGGTGGTATCTCATTGTGGTTTTGATTTGCATTTCCCTGATAGCTAATGAGGATGAGCATTTTTTCATATGTCTGTTGGCCTTTTGTATTTCTTCGTGGGAGAAGTGTCTGTTTAGGGCTTCTGCCCACTTTTTAATCGGATTGTTTGTTTTTTTGTTGTTGAGTTGTATGAGTTCTTTGTGTATTTTAGATATTAGCTCCTTATCAGATGCATTGTTTGCAAATATTTTCTCCCGTAATTGTCTTTTTTAATTCTCACAAACAATCCTGAGAAGCAGGTATTGTTCTTACTATTTTTCAAATAGGAGAATTGATGTTCATAAACACTCAGTGACTGTCCAAGGTCACACTGATGGCAATATTTACTCTTGTCTAGTAAATGCTGAAACTCAGTTTTCTTCACACGTTATCTTATGCATTCTGAAGATTTTTCTGAAAAGATATTGTTAGTATGGATTGACTTTTATGAAACAGACTTCTTTCTTTGACATTGGCAACACCTCATCCAGGAAAACAAAAATTCTTATAAATTCTTATAAATTGGGGTTTTTCCTTCATTATTTTATTTTCATTATAAATGAGCTCCTTGGTCATTCTTATAAACTCCTCAGAAGTTAGAATCCACTATCAATCAGCATGCTGTTAAGAAAATAGAAATGACTTAGGGCATTTCAGCAGGAGATTTAACACAGGGAACTGGTTACAACTTTGTTGGAAGAGGTGGAGAAGCAAAACAGGCGGGTGCTGTCAGCAGAGGTATCTGCAGAAACAGCCCAGCACCTTGGAGGAACACAAAGGAGAATGGTGCTCCCATTGTCTCTGAAATGCCTAACTGGTTTCCATGTTCTTGACTGTTTGCTGATTGGTAATGGATAAGAATGACCATGGCTCCGATTTGGAACAAATAAAATAATGGGGGCCCAACCAAGTACACTGACCTGAGGCTCCTGCCACTGCTGTGTCTACTGCCCTGGAAACCCCACCACTCACTGGCCACTGAGCAGGCAGGCTGAGCACCCCCACATTGACAGTGCAGGGCTGCCAGGGTCTCCTCAGAGCTCCTGCTGCTGCAACCAAAGCAGGAAAACCAAATAGCTTTTCCCTTATGTGTACTTTCTAATCTCCCATGAATGCTTCTCATTAGCAGAACCTAAATGGAAACTAGCTGGCAGGGGATTCTGGGAAATGTGGTTTCTGGGCTTTGGGCCCCTGCAACACAAAGGAGGACATTGACACGTGAGTGTGGACTGTGAGCCACAGACAGGTATCAGCCATCACCCTAGCCAGGGTTACACGACTCCATTGTTTTGGAATTTAATGCATCACATGGATTGTTCTCGAGTGATAATCCTCATTTACAGCCCTGGGATCACAGGGCAGAAGCTAAGGGAGAGTCAGGCACTTCCATATACATAAAGAATACATATACGGGGAGGAGAAAAAATAAAAATCCCTGCTCAGACTGGGCTTTAAGAACCAGAGCCGGCCCAGCTGGCCCGGCTGCGCTACCCGGCCACAGCAACGCTGCAGCCGTCTGGTTGCTGCGTGGGCTTCACCCAGAACCTCGGCTCCCACTGTGGACCTTTGATGGCAGGTGTCTTAGATGGGGTTACCCAGGAAACGGATTCTGAGATAAAGACTCACATACAGGAAGTTTATCAGGGAGTGATCTCAGGAACAAAATCTGGAAGCGGGGAAGGGAGGCGGGATCCGGCAGAGGGACAAGTTGAAATGGGTCGCAGCAACAATCACAGCCTCAGCCACCCACAGGGACCTCTGGAGCCCATAGTCTCTCACAACTGTCCTGAAATGTGGTTCGGAGGCTAGAACTATGTCCCATCACATGGATGTAGGCTGGTCCTCAGGAAGGGGCATAACCTTGACGCGACTCCCTTTGGGTGCAAGGCAACTCAACAGCAGTTGAGGTGTTGGCAGCTGAGGACATGAGTGCCTCCATCCTGATGGGACATCCAGACAGGACATCCAGGGCATCCACGGCTCAGGATGACAGGAGTAGAATGGGAGTCTACTGCTGCTCAGGCCACGGTGCTCAGCCACCTTGGTGATGCACTCTGAGCTGGCACGACCCTAGCCTAAGCTCCTGTCACCTCACCCCTGGATTACCAGCTGCCAAAGCCTCCAGTTTCCCTGCTTCCTCATTTACCATGCTACCATCCATTCGACAGCCAGAGCGAGCTTCTCAAATCCTGACTCAGATCATAGTTCCTATTTGTTTTAGTTCCCCAACCCCAGGCTCTTGGCTGCACTGCAGAGCCCTGTCGTGGCCTCCAGGTCTAGGGTGATCTGGCCCCACTGACCTCCCCACTCCCTCACTCTGCTCCCCCACGCTGGCCCTTTCTGTTCCTTTCCCACCTGGGTGCCGCTGCCCTGCCCTGGCTTTCCCCTCTGCCTGGGGTATCTCCTTCTTGTATGCAGCCCTCAGCTCTCACACCACCTCTGCAGTGAGCTCTTTCCTGGCTGTGTAATCCATTCGCTCCCTCACCCAGCCACTCCCTTTTTATTTTCTTCACGGCACTCTTCACTAACTCACTTATTTATTGGCAAACTTGTTTTGTCTGTCTCCACTAATCAAATATAAAGCTCTCCAAGAGCAGGCATCAGCACCTACAAGAGTACCTGGCTCAGCGTAGGTACATATTTGCAGCTATCATATGAGCTGACCACATTCTAATATAGAGGACACCTACTGGGCAGGATTCTATGGAAAACACCTGATTGGTATGTGGCTTTCCTCGTTTCTAGTCTTATCAAGTTTGGCTTGGCTGGAACAGTGATCCCCATCCAGTCAGCCATGGTCAGGATAGCAGAGTTGACGTCAGCGGTCACATCCTAGTGTGATGGTAACTCCTCCAGGAAGGAATCACATGACATATCTTCCTCAGATGGGGGCTTCACAGAGCTTCCTGGCTTCTCGTCTGGTGCAGACCTGCTGAATTGTCAGTTACCCATCTCTATGTCCATCATGACCCAGTTATGGTCATAGAATTCTCAGATTTCTCCCAGGGTAGAGCACGCGGTATGGTTTGGGAACTCTGTCACCTGATGTTTCTGAAATGTGGGGACACTTTGGATAAAGGCCCAGTGGTTTACCCCTTTGCCAGATGAAATCCCATGATGTGGAAAATCTCTCCCCGAGGGTTGGAAAGTTTTCTGGTACTTAAAATCTGTTTTATTTCAGCTCTCTTCTATTAAATGTAATCATTAAAATTACTACTGCCATTTACTGAGTGCCTGTTGTAGACCAGGAGCTATGCTAAGTCCACAACTCTGGTGTTCAGGAACTTGCCCAAGGGGGCACTGCACCCAGGTTTGGGATACTCAGACACTGGCCTCCTTCTACTGCATCACCTGAGCGAGATGAAGGAGCTGGGAGGAGCTACTGTTAGTAAAACTGCTTATTGTGAGTAAAATAAAGTATGATAGGTCTTACTTCAAAGGTGGACTAATTGGTTTTGTTTAAAAAGTAAACACAAAAACGTAAATGGAGAGTCTTTCTCATCCCCACTGCATATTCTATTCCGTCCAAGCTTGGAATACTATTCCACATGCTTTTTAACTTAACTAATAAGGATTCTGCAGAATTTGTCCTCATTTTAGAAATAGAAGTCTTTGGAATTCTCCAAAGCTTGGCAGGAAATGCATGAATTAGTTAGATCTTCAACTTTGTCAAACAAAGAAATGTCCTCCTGGTGACCGAGTCTGCGTCTTTCCTACCCATGCAACGTCGTTCATTTGCATTAAAATAATCCTTTTAGAAGATGCTCTGTGTTCTTCAATCATCCCTAGACACAAAATCACAGCTCCTATCTCACCTTACGCTGAAGTGTTTTCACATGCCAGGGAACTGCTTGCCATCACCTAAATATAGAATTTGGCGGCGTCAGCCTCAAACTGATACTACTCACAGCTGTCTTCAGGATTTGAAAAAGGTGTCAAAGTGGCCTTAGAAGGTGTTTCTAATTCTGCAAACAGGTTGAGTGATTCTCTTTGTGCCAAAAGGCACAGGGCCTCAGACTTTGGGTTTCCACCATGGGAAGATACTTTCTGGCATATTCTTCTGAGCACTGAGGTGGGATCCGAAATTGTCTGTGCTGTTAGCAGATGATGTAAGAGCCTAACTCTGAGAGTAAAGCAGTGTGTACCTTTAAAACCATTTCCTTTCCTAATTTCGTGTTAATGGAAAGATAGGAAGGAATTTGTTTCTGAATCAGAAACAACATACTGTAGTGAAATAGCATGGCCATTACAATCAAACTTGGAGTCAGCTTCCCTTAAGATGACCCTATGTAAGTGCATAACCTCCCTCATTTTCAGTTTCTTGATCTGTAAAATCAAGCTTGTCATAGTTTCATTGATATAACGTGTGTCAAATTCCTCGCATGATTACAGAATTTTAGTGGGCCATAAATTGGCAAGGAAAGACCACACCCCATTTTATGTTCCCAGTTTATTTAGCCCAGTGTATGGAACCCTGGCATCAGCCAGCAAAGCAGATGTGGCAAATGACACTGCCTTTAGCCCATGGGGTCTCTAATGAGGGGTGCTCAGCTGCCTGTGACACTAGTCTCACTAGCTCAGGAAGCTTAATTTTGTGCTGCCCCATTGCCCAGTATAATTGGGGCTGACGTCACCACTCAGGAAGAACCTAACAGAAACATTCTCTGTCCTTAGTAAGATATACCAACCAACATCCTGCCTCCTTCTGGTCCTCTAGCCAAACATCCTCAGCAAAGTCACACACCTCTGTGGGTGGGGCACAGCAGCTGAGTCAAGGCCAGGCTCCATGGGCCTCACCCTGGCAGACCTTGTCCCAGGATAGCCCAGGACACATGGGTGTTTAATAAATAGCAATGATGACAATGATGATGCTTATCTCAAATTTAATTCACATGTGTTAGTTGCATTATTGATTTTGTGCTCCTCAAATTAACCAGATAAAGTCAAAATCAGTTTAAAAACAATTAGTTTAATTTTGCATCTGTGGTCTAATGGGAATCTATTTTTTCTCCAATATTAATAATTGCATTGTACAATTAATGGATTTCAGTTGCAATCAGTAGTGCCTGGGCTAATATAGCATTTCTCTTTTGTTCTTTGTTTTTTGTGTTTCAATTTTTTAGGGTCAAGTTGTGTTCCGGAACGGGGAGAGAATGGGGACCATTAAATTTACTCAGTTTCAAGGTAGGCTTTTGGATGCTTATTCTTTCTAGTTGATGAATTCTGTATTCAGGGATATGGTGCTTATGCAATAAAATATATCAAAACAAATGCAAGTATGATGTTCCAGATAAGAGAAAGCAGAGTCAATAGAAAACACTTCTCTGTGAAAACATTAGTTTCAACTTAATTTCAAGTATTTTTTTCTCAACTGCATTACTTCTCAGGCCTATTCCGTCATCCCTCATGCCTCTGAGAGGCTCGTAAAAGCATGGGGATGTATGGAGGTGGCCAGTTCCAACATTCTGAGAAAGCTTGTGTGGTTTCAGTTTTTGATTATAGAAATTTTCAAATAGACTCTACAATGACAGAGTAGCAGAGTGAACCCATTGACCCATCACCCAGCTTCAACCATTCATTATCAACATTTTGCTAATCTTGCTTTATCTTTACTCACCCTATCACTCCTCTTTTTTTTTTTTTTTTTTGCTGTAATGTTTGAAGGCAGCTCCCAGACGTTATCTCATTTCAATCTATAAATACTGCACTATGCATTTCTACTAGATAAGGACTTTAAAAAACATAACCACAATACTCTTATCACACCTAACACACTTAACAATGCTTAATTCATTCCCAGTCTATGTTGATCCTCCAATTATCTCAAAAGTGTCTCTACAGTTGATTTGTTGGACAATCTACACAGGGTCCACTCTTCACATTTGGTTCATGTATCTCTATGGTTTCTTTTCATCTATAATCACCCCATACACACTATTTACAGGCTTTTTTTTTTAAAGAAACCAGGTCATTTGTTAGACTTTTCTGCTGTGAGAGTTGGAAGGGCCTCCATACTCATCCAGACCAAGTTTCTCATGTAATAAGGAGGAAACAGAGGCCCAGAGAGGGGCGGGGGCTTGTCAGAGCCCACAGGACATCTGTGAGGAGCAGGGTTGGGCATTCCTCCAGACAGACACCTCAGTCCAGCTCAATATGGTCATTAGCAAGGTTGTTAGCCAAAACCACTAGAAGTATCATTCATCAATACAGTGTTTTTCAGCATCTGGATGTTTCTGGAAGTCATGGATCCCAAAGTCATCCAGGGGAAAGCAAGAAATGAAATCGAGTTACTCAGATTCATTCAGACAAATCCCCACTGGATTCAGATCAATCAGGAGGGATGTTCTTGGGTGCTATCGCTCCATAATGCAATTTTGTAGATTTATCCATTTGTCTTCCCGTGGCAGGTAATTGAAACACATGTCAGCTCTCTGGCATCCACAAAAGATGTAATTTTAGGCAAACGTAATTATTTTCCCATTTGTTAAGTCGTACTTCTTCATTGGTTGAACAAAGTAAGCATCTTGGCAAAGGTACTTACTTTTTTTTTTTTTTTTGAATGATTGCAACTAAATTCTCTTGTCACATTTCCAGTTCTCAAATTATATCGCTCTGGGAGAATATTTTGTAAAATATTGATTGGCCAATCACAGTTACAAGTGCATGCCAATATCATTGGCTTTTTTCCCCAATGTTAGGGTTAGACACCAGCTCCAGCGTCTTAGCATTTATAAGGAAAGCAGTGTAGCAAACCGTAGTTCAGAGGTGGGTTTGACCACCTGAGCTCAAGTCGCTGTAGAACATCAGAGACTTTGCCTCTGTGAGCCTTCATGTCTTCATCTGTCAAAGAAGAATATAATCCCACCTACCTTAAGATGTGGGAAGAACTAGATGAGATAACACAGACAAATATGTACATATATTCCTTGTTCAGCAAGTCGTAGCAATTATGATTAGCACTTTGTCAAAAATTATGACATTTTTCTGGGACAAATCCAAATTTTCTTGGTGTATTGAAACCCCCACCCCCACCCTCAAGTACTTTTTGTCTGCTTACCCCTATAACTGCTCCCCACACTTAATGATATGTAAGATGTCAGATGAGGCAGGGCCTTAGCGATTATCTCACCCCACTACTTTATGGTATAAATGGGGAAACTGAGGCCCAGGTAAGGGAGGTGCTCCTGCCAGGGACACACAGCCAGCCTCTGCATGTTCACATGCATGTCTGTGCCTGCGAGTTCTCCCCTAACCACATTTGTGTCCAGCATCTACTGACGGTCAGAGCTGCACCTGGCATACTCCAGTTTATGTGTTTTTACAACAGGCATTGATCCTGTTGACAGAGGTAAGGCTGTGCTCAAGGACATGTTCACATCAGCACAATAGTTAGTTATCCAAATTCATAGGGTCTCAGAGATGCCTTGTCTGCCAGGATGGAGGGGCTTAAATTATTGAATAGGCTGTTCAAGGTGGAAGGGCTCCTTCCTGGTCATCACCTCATTTCACAAAGAGCGAAGAGGCCCAGAGAGGACAGACTCGCTTGGGGTGGGCCCTGACTCTCTGTGGGTTGGTGAGTTCATTCCTTCTCTTCTCTGGGCTAGTGCTTCCCCCCAAGAGAGGCTGGTCCAGACTCTATCTTCTGGGATCTTCCAGGGAATTACCCAGAGAGTGAACCTGCCCCTAACCCTGGGATTGCCAGCTCCTAAACTGCCTCATGTCTTTGACCTTACAAAAGTCTTCTAAATGGGGTCACCATGTGTTTTTGTTCTGCCACACCCTCTCTCTATACATGTTTTTCTCTCCCCTTTGCCTCCTTCCCTCTTATAGAGGGGACAGTGGACAGCAAGGCTCATGACAGAGCTGATTCAGAAACAGCTAGCCCCAGCAGTGGGGGTTCCTTTTGCAAAGTCTGGTCCTGAGCAAGTCATTTCATGTCCCCAAGCCTCAGTCTTCCTCTAGACAATGGGGAGGGTAAAAATGCCAGCTCTGCCTGACCCCTGGGGCTGGTTTAAGGGCCCGATGAGTTTTGCTCTATAAACTCTGTAGTGCTGGGAAGCTGGTCACATTGCTAGCCTGCTGTCTGGCTTCCTGGCCAACTCATGAGTGATACGGCTTGTGGGAATTTAAGAAAATCATCATTTACTCGTAGTTTTCCGTGATGACATAAGTGAAGGCAGAGTGTCTGGTAATAGCAGTTAGCCTTGACGACAGAAATGTGAACTGAAGCTAATTCACAATGGTGGCCGTTGTTTTTCCAGGCTGGAGAAACTGTGTTTTTTTGCAAACTTAGGCATGCTAGATAAACAGAATTACTCTAAAATAAGTGTCAGGGCTAGCCTCATGGCCCTCTTGAGACTGCCGCATTTTGAATCCAGAAAGGGTTTTAGAGCCCTAAGAATGATTTTCCTGACTCCCAGTTTTTCTCCATTTATTCCACTTCCAAGAGTTCCCAGAGCCCTTACCTCCCATCAGGACAATCCTACAGGGTAGGTGTGGTAGGCAGATGCCATCTGTGGCCCAACCATATTGCCTGAAGATCTAAGGTTCCAGAATAAACATCTTGTTAAGGGCACCTGCAACTCTCACCCTGTGCAAGTAGCAAGTCGATGTCCAGGGAGTTCATGCTTTCAGGGGCAGCCCTGAGCCAGGGATGGCTGAGATGTGGAGGGTAAATCCCCCAGCATCCTCTCCACGTGGGTGGAAACTCCCAAGACCACCAAGATAGATCAGCTGAGGATAATCCCTTCCCAAAACCCTGCTCATTAAGGCACCTTTCTTCTCCTGCCTCACCTTCCTGCAGGGTGCCCTAGGTTCATCTCCCAAATAAACTACGGTGCATTCTTACCCTTGTTTTAGGCGTTATTCTCAGGGCACTCCCCATGGCGGCAGGTAAGGTAGGCATTAACCTCCCACACACCCTGGGTCTAATGGGACTAGCCGAAACCCCTCTCAACTCCAAGTTCAGAGCACCTCCCCCGTGCCATCATCACTGACTTCCACTAAACCACGTGTAGATGAGGATAAATGCTCAGGGACTGGCTTTTTTTCCCCTTAAGAGAAGAAAGAACCCATCTTACTGCTGAAGTCTAAACATGGCTCAGAATTTGCAGCAGGGGAGGAAGCTGAGTGAAGCCATGATTAGAGCCTTGTTTATGCTGTTCTTGTTGAAATCTCAGCATCTGTGCTCTCACTCACTGGCCCTGCCTTCATTAGGCCTGTTTGTAAGAATCTCGGTGAATGATGATGGGCTTGAATTTCACACTTCTTCTGTTCAACATAAAGGACTCAGACTTTGGAGTTTTATGTCTCAGCACCTGATTTGGAGGGATGGGGTCTTCCATCACTCTAACAACATAATTGTCATTTAGAACGTACCTAGTGAAATGTAGGCTTGTCCTCCCCATTTGCACACATTAATTACCATTTGATCTTCAGGGTAACAGATAGGGTAGTATTCAGTGTGAATTTCCTGAGCATCTGCCAGGTGCTTTACCAAGTCCTCTGGGGAAACCAAGTCGAATAGAAATGGTCCCTGTCATCAAGCCCCCTCCCCCAGGGGCTTCATAATCTCTCTGGCCACATGCCAGTGCCCATCACCTACTAGAAAACTTCCGGAGCAAGTTTGACCCAAATTTGGGACTCTAAAGGCTGATTTTTGATGTCCTTTTCCTCCATCAAGGCATGTGTTGTAGCTCTCTTCACCAAGCTATGGGTCTGGAAAGGCCAGTTCGTCAACCGTTGTTGGACTTGAGTGGAGGCATAGTCCACCAAACTGGGCAGGGATGTGAGTCAGCAGGATGGGAGGACACATGTAAATGAGGGTTCTTCCAGGCTGAGACCCTGACCCTGACCTTGACACCTCCCAGCACTCATGATCCAGGCCTTCCCTTTCAGGGAGCCCAAGATGGCTTGGAAGGCAGAATTATTTAGGCCTTGTGTTTCATTGAGCCTTAGGCTCTCCATGTTGAAGGGAGCCTGACTTCCCTTTAAAGCATTACCTCTGCTTGAATGCCTTCAGTGATGGGGAGCTCATCTCCTATCATGTGGAAAGAATACAAGCTTTGAAGGAGGCATGTCTAATTGTTACTAGCTGGGTACTATGACTTAAGTTTCTCTGAGCCATCATTTCACCGTTTATTTAAAAATAGTGATGGCGAGAATTTAATGTCACGAGACTATGAATGTTCCTGGCTTGGTGACTGTCACAGAGAAGTGCCATGGCAACTGTTGGCTTCCTTTTCTTCTCCTTGACACTCTTGACCATGACCTCAGATTTAACCCCTTCCAGAATTTCTTGAGGAAAGCACAATCTTGCTTCCTCAGGACATACTTCACACTCCATACAACGTTATCATTGGTCCATGACAGCCCTTCTTGTTCATTTATTTATACTCATATTTCCCTCATTTAGTTTCATGCCCCACCCCACCTCCCCCAATGAGAGGCAAATGTCCTAAGTGTTTAATGCACATATGTGTTTTCAATGTGCATTACTGTTTTTGTGTGTGTAGTTTTTGAACTTACATCAACCAACTGGATTATATATCTTTTCTGTTTCTTTTTCTTTTTCACTCAGCACTTTGTTTTTTAAGATGCCTCCATGCTCCTGCGTGTACACCTAGATTGTGGCTTTCACTGCTTACTCCATGCGGCACACCTGCCCTGCACCCATCCACTCTCCTTTCCCAGTGACAGACACTCAGGTCACCTCAACTCCCTGCCACCACAAATAGTGAGGGTCCTTGGACATGTCCCCTTATGAACCTAACTGGGCATTTATTAAGTACACACGCCCAGGAGCAGAATTGCTGTGTCAGAAGGTGTGTGAACACTGAACACGCCTGAAATCTGCCAGGTGCTCTTTCAGTGCCGTGTCTGTCTCCACTCCACCACCGCGGTGAGGATTCCTGTGTCCCTGCCTCCCACCAACCCTTGATGTCCCCCATGCTCTCATCTGTCTCCTTTTTTGCCAATCTAAAGGTATAAAGCAATATAGTGTGGTTTAAAATGTTATTTCTCTGATTACTAATAAGTTTGGGCATTTCTTCTGTGCTTGTCAGGCATCTGTTAATTGTCTGTTCTGATCCTTTGACACCATTTATTTTGAGGGTACTATCTTTTTCCTATTGGCTTACGAGAGCTCCTTATATAACCTAGATATCAATACCTTGTTGGGTGTAGGCCTCGCAAACATCTCCCACTTGGTCACTTGTCTGTAAGCTTAAGTCCTTATTGAACAGAGTTTTTTATTTTGATGTGGTTAAATTCTTTCTGAGGAGTGGGGGTGGGGGTGGGGAAAGTTCTATGGTTTGGGCTTTTGAAGTTTCTCAGTAACAATTTTCCTGGCACCTGCATGCCAGGTGCTGCCTGGGCATAGTGGGTGCTGAGGTGGGTAAGACGCAGCCCCTTTTCTCAGGGAGCTCCTGGGCCAGTGTGGGGCAGACCCAGGACCCCAACGGGGTGTGATATGTGAGAAGGGCATTCAGACGAGGGGCATTTGGCTCCACCTGGCAGATTCTAGGAGGCTAGAAGGTGCCACCTAGGAGAGGTGACATCCAAGATGAATTCTGAAGGACCAGTGGGAGTTAGCCAAGAAAGGAGAAAAGGTGTTCTAGGTCATTGTTTCCCAAGCAGCAGGATGCGTACACCTGGGGGTATGTGCTATGTCATTCAGGGGTATGCCAAAAATAATCAGCAATGGCAAAAAGACAAGTAAAGTAAAAAAAACAAACAAAAAAACTGGAAAATGGTAGTTAAATTGAATCACCATTAATGAAGAGACTTCAAAATTAGATCACATTAGCGAATGATGGGTGAGGGCATGGCTGTGAACCCTTCCCCCAAACTGCTCTTCTACCAATCATTACCCACAGTTTCAGAACAATCCATTTGCAACGTTTCTAGAACTTCCCCAAACATATACATACATTTGTAGCCAGACTATTTGATCAGTTTAGTTATTGACTGAGTAAAATTAGTGCGTTGTCTTTACTTGTGATTCTTTTCAAGTAGTTTTTTTTATTTAATATTTAAATACTTGATTATCATTATGAATATTTAACTGTGTTACAACTATTCTAAAATGAAATCTGTGGTTTGTACTTTCAGTGTAGTAATTTTTCTTTCCTGACTTATTATCTCATTTCCACTATTTTACATGAAGATAGGCACTGAACAAAAGTGTCAGTATTTAAAAGCAGCTGTTTTAAAACCAAGGGGTACGCTTTATAAAAATGGGTTTAAAAGGGGTTCACAAGTGGGAAAAGGTTGGAACCCACAGCTCTGGGTGCAACTACCCTGTTGTATTTGTGCGCGTCCTGCACCTGCTCAGGTATTAGCTTTGGCCCCCAGGCCGGTCCGAGTAAGTCCGGGGACAAATCTACCCTCAGCGGGGTTATTATACTCGCGGGGCATTTGGCCACCTGGTCTGCTCAAATCTCAAAACAAAGGTCAAAGAAGTTTAATTTATTAAACATGTAGCAGTGGCATATTGCTTGTAAAGGTAGAGACGATGTACATGAGGATCCAGACCAAGGAAGCACAACCCCATCTCTGCTTGCTGCTGCTGAGGGGTGCGGCTCCGATCTGCTGCCCCCCAGTGAGGGGAGAAAGGCCCTGTCCCCAGTGACCATAGCAGGGGTGCGTAGGAGTGAAAAATCACTTCCAGAGGAACGGCTGGCCCACCACCAGGAACAGAATTGATGTGATGTGCAGCCCCCGACCTAGCCCCGTGAGGACCCATGAGGGGAAGCCTCAGGGAGCAGCTTTCAGCTTAGAATGAGGAAGACCCTTCAAACAGTTGCAGAATCATTGAACAGGAGTTGGGGACACGGGGATCACCTTGTCTAGCCCACTTGCTTTAGCAAGACCCAGGCAGGGGCCGGGACCGCCCCAGGGCTCCGCACAGGAGTGATGGCAAACCCAAGACGAGCTCCACATGTCCTGCTTCTCTGTCCGAGCTCTTTCTGCCCCCCTGAGTTTGGGATTTTGTTAGGGATCTTAGAATGACGTAATTTTTAGGGCATCTTTGATGCTTATCGAGCCAAGATCATCCTTTGTGTTTATACCTCAGAGTTATACATTGAGTCAGTATGTTTGCAGCAATTAAACTTTAAAGGACACATACACCTCCTTCAGTTCAGATCTCAAGCCATTTTGAGGTCAAGAGAGTAGAGCCCCTGTGGCAGGATGTGGGGACCCAGCTAAAGCAGGATGTTGGTGACCCTGTAACTGGCTCTCCCACCCGGAGTTGAGGTGCAAGCGGGAGGCAGAATTATTCTGTGATTGACGCATCTCCCAGCCACCTCGTGGGTGCTCTCACACCCGCAGCCAGGGAATATTTTCAGACTGGACCTTCTTGGCAATCTAATTTTCACCAATATGACCTGTTTTCTTTACATATCATCCAAATCTAAAAATTTGAAATAAAGAATACACTTTTTAAAGAGAACAGTTTTTTTGTGTTGTTTTTTGTTTTTTGCTGTCCAACAAAGGACCAGTGTTATCCTGCAGGAAAGGGGGCTCTTTGTTTCCCAGTGTTTTTGGCCTCTGAGAATACAAAGTGTCAGTGTAATCTGGTGGTTCTCCACCTACGCATTAGGGTCTGCTTAGGGAAGACCTAAAAATACTGCCACCCGGGACCACCCATCGATCCCCCAGGCGTTCTGATACAATGGATATTTTCTACACATTCCCCTGCCTGGGCCTGACAACCACTGGAACACAGTGCAGTTTGCAGATGGAGAAACTGAGGCCCAGAGAAAAGCAATGGTCTGTCCAGAGTCACACAGTGAGCCTGGGCTTGCGAGGCAGGGATGCCAGCCATGGACAGACCCCATGCTGCAGCCCCTCCCCCTCTGGTCAAGTCCCCCACCTCCTGAACCCCTGCCCACAAGTCCCCTGGTCCATAGCCTGCAAGGCTGGCCTGGTTAGCACTGTTTGCACAGTGGAGTTACCAACAAGCCCTGGAGTCCAACGTTAAAAGTGCTGGGTGCCTATCGTGGTCACCGCCAGCTGGGCTGTGGGTAAATGGGAGAATAGAGTGGGCACCATCCAGCACACCTGGGAGAGGCCCTGTGCAGGGTGCGAGGGATGGAACTCTATGCTGCCCGGGCCATCAGAAGCAAGACTCCAGGTTCCACTCAGAAGCCAGCTGGCCAGCCGGAATCAGGCTTGGGCACATCTAGGGCATCGCTCCAACACAAGGGGCTGTCACTCAGCGCCCTGAGCCCACAGCAACGGGGGTGCTGGGAAGGGAGGAGCAGTGCTCAGGAAGGGCTTCCTGGAAGAGGTAGATGGGGTTTGGGCAGTTTGGCTTGGTAGGAGAAAGGAAAAGCCACCTCCTGAGCAGAGGGACCTTGGTGGGGGAAGATGGCAGTAAGAAAACACAGGGACTGTTTGGGGACCTAGCAAATGGCTTTCAGTGATTTTTATCGTGACTCAAATAACTACAATTTATTGAACACTTACTGGGAGTTAGGCCCCAAGCTGGAAATTCCCTGTATTCGCCTCTCTAATTCTCACAGCCACTCTGAAAGTTCCCGTTTTACACTCACGGCCACCTGCTCGCAGGACGCAGGCCGGCCAGGAAATACTGTCTGAACTAGGAATCATTTTACCTCCCTGGTCGGCCTGGGTCAGGCTGCAGCCACTGAACCACAAGCTCAGAGATTATGAATTTTTTCTTAATCTTTATGTTTCCGGCCTCCAGCACAGATGACCCAGGCCACCCTGGTCAAGGATGAGGAAGGAAGCTAATGTGCCACCAGTTCCACTGCTGTTTTTGAGGCGTTCTTTGTTACCAAATACCCTGGGCTGGGCCTGGCATGCGTCAGGCACTCAGTAAATAGGGGCTGAATGACTGGGACCCCTGCTCCGAATGGGTGGTGAAAGTACTCTGAATTCAGAACCAGGGGCCCAAGTTCAGGTGCTGGTGAGCGTGCACTGAACCTCATCTGCAGACCAGGGTGAATTGTGCCCTGCTCATGGTTTGCTGTGAGCACTAAATGCAGGAAGGTATGAGCCTCCAAGCACTGCCCCCAGGGAGAGATTATGGTGATTATGGTCATGGTGGGAAGCTGAGTGTTATTTTGATGCCATGGGACGCACAGCAGAGCCTGTGAGTCAGAGGGGTGGGCTGTGTGGCTGGGAGCATGGAGGGGGTCCCCCCGCACCACTTCCCGACTCCTGATGATTTGTTTCCATCGGCCTGCATATTTCATGTGCTGCCTACCCACGCCAAATAAATAAATCAGGACCTTCTCCTCCGAGGGGCAGGAGCTGATTGGGGCTGACACTTCAAAAGACCAGAGCAGGGGATGCTGGAGCTCCCAGCAGAGTCTGCTAATGTGACATTTAGGAGCTGGGTGACCCAGACAAGCGACAGCCGCCTGCACAGTGTGATGCCCCCAAAATGGTGGGAAGACCTTTTCAGGACAAGGAAGTGACTTTTAAAGCCCTATTTTCCACCCCACGGTCAAAGAAAGGCAGGCAGAAGTGTGGCAGGCCTATAGGATTCCCTGTTCTGTTTCCTGAATGTTTACAAGGGACCAGCAGTGCACCTGCATTCCTACTAAGAAATTCACTTAGAGCCAGAGCCCCGGCGGGCAGTGCACACCCAGAACTCCCGATGCCATCACTCTATAACCTCTGGGCCTTTGAGGACCAGGGTCTGCAGCTCTGGGGACCTGCCCACCCCCCAGGTAGGCAGGTGGGCACTCCTCTCCACAGTTAATACACCCAGGAGGCACAGGTGGCCCATGGAGTGGTCAGCTCGGCACAAGACTGTCACCTCTCAGGGATCCTGTCGAGGCCGCCCCATGTCAGGGAAGAGCGTGAGCTGTGGGAATGGTCCTAGGTTTGAATGAGGACTTTGCTCTTAGTATCAGGGGCAAAGCCACAACCTGCCTGAGCCTCAGTTTCCTCATTTGTAAAGTGAGACTGAAACCACCTACTCTACCCAGCCATAAGAACTAAACAATGAAAGACATGTAAAATTCCTAGCACAAATCCAGGCGCATTGTGGGGCTCCTTGAATCCCCTCACTCGACCCCATCTCCCCAACTCATCTACTCCCCAACCCTGTCTACACCTGCTCTGCCCTGGGGGCTCCGCTCTCTGCTCCCACACTCCTTCCCTTTGGCCCTCTCCCCTAACCTCCCCTTTCTCTGGATCTGCTTTATCTGTGGTCACCAGTATCCCCCACATACCAAATCCGCTGAGCCTCGGCTCAGAGAACTGTTGTCCCAGCCTCTTGGTGGCATGTGGCACTGCTGATCGGATCACGACTAAAGTGCATTGTTAGTCCTTGGGTCTACCCTCTGTCATCCAGACAGTGACAACATGGAGTGTGGTACCAGAAGGGGCCTAGACAGGGTGGGAAGTAGACATGAAGTTTAGTAAGGGGGTGCTGTGGTTAGTGCCAGAGAGATGTTCTGTCTTTGTCTTCAATCTCTAGGACTCTCCTGGACAGAAGGAGCAGAAGTCGTCTGTGTGGTCCTAGGGGGCGGGGCCAGGTGGCAGGGGAAGGTTACAGAGTGACTATTCAGTTCAGTGACCAGGAAGGACTTGGCAACAGGCAGAGAATCCAGTTACGGGGGAAGTAAGCTCCCTATGTATCTATGTACAGCAAAAGACGGTGACCAGTTGATGAGACAGTGTGAGACAGTGTTTGTTCCACCCCAGGGCAGGTTGGAAGTGTTTTCATTCTGTCTGGGAGAGGCCCTGGGGAAAGGGGAAGCCTGCGGGAGTACAGCCGGGGCCTGTCGGGGGAGAAGGAGCTGCTGTGGGGGCACCCAGGCACAAACATGGCCCGCGGATCTAATCAGCCACTGTCTATTGCCCCCACAGACAGTAGGGAAGTGAAGGTCGGAGAGTACAACGCCGTGGCCGACACGTTGGAGATCATCAACGACACCATTAGGTTCCAAGGTAAGTCAGGCGGGCGGCTCGGAAGAGGAAGCCTGCTGGATATTATCTGGGGGCCGGCCGCTCAGAATCCTGGGCTCTGTGGGAAAGTGGGAGCATCCTCTCCGTTAGCCACGTTCTCACTGAGCACAGGGTGCCCACCACTCACAAGGAAGCTGGAATTTGCATGAGTGCTGGCTCTCACCGAGGCATTAAACCAGACGATGACCAGGAGTGATTCTTTTCAAATCGTTACCTAGCTGACCTAGCTCTGTCCCCTCCTCTGGGAAGGACTTGGTTGGGTTGGCAATAAGGCCTCCCCACCTGAAACTCTTTCTGGAACACCACTCCCTCTCTTCTTTTGCTGGAAAACTCCCCCGCAGCTTCTAAAACCAGATCAAATAACTCCTCTTCTAGGCAGCCTTCCCTCATTGCCCCCGAATGAGGTAGTGGCTCCCTTCTCTTAGCTTCCACAGTCTTTTCTGTCTGCCTCTCCCAGGGCCACTGTCGTTTTTGCATTGAAATTTCTAGGTTGTGGGACCATGAGCTCCCTGACTGGATCCTATTTGACTTTAAATTCCTGGCACGGGCAAGGGTCTGGCACATTTTGGAGGTTCGATAATACTTGATGAAAAAATGAATATATGATTGATCAAGTGAGTGGATGAGTGGGTGGGTGCAAAAGATGAATAAACAGGTTGATGAGTTGATGAAGTAGTGGGTGGATGAATGGATGAGTGGATGGCTAGATGGATGGATGGGTAGGTGGGTGGGTGGGTGGGTGGGAGGGTAGATGGATAGATGGATAGATGGATGGAAGAGTGGGTGCATGGATGGATGGATGCATGGATGAGTAGGTGGGTGGGTGGATGGATGGTCTTAACCAGCTTTCAGCCCTTCAAGTTCATTCTTCCCACAACAGCCAAAGTACCTTTGTCATCATGCCATGATGAAGATGCCTCACCTCTGCTCAGAGCCCTGCATGGCCCTTGTTGCTCACAACAAGGGGCTTTACTCCATAGTGTGGCCCCCAAGGCCCCCATGAAGGGAACCCCTCATTTCTCAGCCTTCTCTTTCACATCTCCCCAACCAAACTGCTTACAGCTCCTCAAATACGCCAGAACACTGTCTCACCACCATGCTTTTGCCTCTGCCGGCTTCTCTGCCCAGAATGCCCTGTCCTCCATGTGGTCGTGGTGAACGGCCAGCTACTCTTCCGAGGCCCAGCTCTCCTTCCTGTAGCCTTTCCTGACTCCATCAGGTGGAGTTGCACTCTGCTTCCTGCTTCTTGCTCGGACGTCCCTTGCCTGATGTTATCAATCACCTAGACGCCATCACTGGGGGCAGTTTGTGTAGGTTAGAGAATAGGCTTCAGAGTTGGGCAGATCTGGGTTCAAATTCTGCCATCCTTGCCACTCACTAGCTATAAAAGCCACTTAAACACCTAGAAAATTGTTGCCTCCACCCCCACAAAATGGGAGTAATCTACCTGTGAGATTGTTGGGTGGACCAAATGAGAAAATCTCTATGAAGTACTTCATCCATGGGAAGCACTCAATAAACATGATTGCCTTTTCCTTTTTCCATAGCTAATGTGTAAGTTCCTTGAGGACAGGGACTGTGTCTTGCTTACCTTTGACTCGCCGGTGCCCAGCACCAGGCCTGACAGGCGGGCGGTAATCCTTAGTGATGGTTGGTCATCATTACTGATGAGGAGTGAAGGAATAGTGGTGGGGGCAGGAAGGTAAAGAATGGCTGGATAATGAATGAATGGATTGGGTGAAGAGCAAGAAAGAGAACTCGGGGCTGCTGCTGTCACTAACACTTCTGACAAGTCACTACCGTTCCGTGAGGTCTCATTGAGATGCACCATGGGAGGGCGTCGTTTCAGGGGCAGGGAAGGTGGAGTGACGAGGAGGAGCTGTTGCCAGTGTTCTGAGGCCGCTCGTCCACAAAGAGGGTCACAGTCGTCATGTAACGTTTGACCCAAACCTCGCCCCCTTTCTCGGAGCCCAGAGAGGGGCTTGTTTCCGGCCAAGAACTCACGGGCACCCCCAGGATGGTTCTCGTGTTTGGGAGCCGGAGGGCACCTGAGCCAGCCTAATACAGCCCAGGGTGCAGGTGGGGGGTGGGGGCGTGGGGGGTGTGGGAAGAAGTTTCCAGATGTTGAGCTTTCACTTCTGGAAGCGAGAAACCGTGTTACCTCTGTCACCTGGCATCTGCTTTTGCCCTGACTTTCTCCCTGAAGCTACTCCTTAAAAATGTTACTTTGCATGGAATTGCTCCAAGCTTTACATTAGCCATGCCAGTAGGTTTCAGCTGTTTTTGAACCTGGCAACTTCCCTAGACTGTTTAGATGGTTCAAACTCCTCTTCCCCACTGAATGTTTCCAAACACATTTGAACTTGCTAGCCGAGTTTTTTAAACACAGATGTTCAGGGGCGCTCTCAACCCCTACAGCAACATCTGCCCGTCCTCTGCTTGTCTCCTGGGAAAGGAGGCGTAATCGAGGCTGGCACCCATGCCACATTCATGGGGGGTGGTGTCATTGTGACCCCGATGGGTCTCCCGGGCTCCCGGGATCGACCACTCCCAGGCCTCTGGCTGATTCCACACACCCCACCGCAGGGAGAAGCCCCAACGTGTCACAATTCCACAGCAGAAACCTGACCTGAAGCAGTAACTGAGAGAGAGGATTTGCAGGAAGCGGAGCAAGGGTCGTGGGAGCCCTGCCTCCCTCCTCCCAAGCCAGCCTGTGCCCAGTAAAACTCAAACAGGACAGCGGTGCCACTGCCCAGAAAGAGGAGTTTGCTCCGCGGCCCCCGGGGCTCCCCGGGCTCCCGGTCCCCTAGCAGAATAGGCAGGGACAGCTCCACAGTCACACACACATGCAGAATCCCACAGTGTCGGTGCAGTGCTGGCACAGCAGGGAGGGGAAGGTGTGCGGGTACTTCTGCCTCCCACAGTTAGTGAATCCTATAAAAATGGAAAAGGAAAGAGCTTTTATAACAATGACCTTGAGGCAGAAAATCTGCCGCCGGTGCAGCACATATACGTCTCCATGGAGTTGACAGGCAAGGTGTCCGCCCATGGAGGTAATTATCATGTGCTGGAGCACAGTGCTTGAGAGCCAAAGCCAAGTTCCTCACCCCCCAGTGGCACTCAACGGCACCCAATCACAGCACCCCAGCCCTGTGCCTTCGGAGCCACTGTTACCTTTGGGGATAAATGGCAATGATTTTTCAACAGGGTAATTAGACCAAATCAAATTCCAGTCTTCTAATGGCTATTAAATGCACCACAAATCCCTTATTGATTCTATTTAGAGAAAGAAACAAGTGCTGGCTGAGGCTCCCTGCTGGGCTGGCTGGCCAACCGCGGGAGCCCACTCACCGGGTAGGCACGTCCTGCAGAGCTGGTGCACAGGTGGCAACGTCAGGGACGTCGGGCAGAGATGCCATCCGGGACTGATTGGGCACTGGGCTCAGCTGATGTCTTTTCTGTGGCCTTCTAGGGTCTGAACCACCAAAAGACAAGACCATCATCCTGGAGCAGCTCCGCAAGATCTCCCTACCTCTCTACAGCATACTGTCCGCCCTCACTATCCTGGGGATGATCATGGCCAGCGCGTTTCTCTTCTTCAACATCAAGAACCGGAATCAGAAGTAAGCTGCTCACACCCTGCTCTTGGATTGACACACCTCACAGACAAAGTGTAGGGGGTCACGTGACAGACTCAAGGGGCAAGAAGAAGTTTTAGGGGCCGTTTTCTAAAGTGTGCCACTCGGTTCCTGGGGTATTATTACATGTTTCACAAGCTTGTGTTCACACTTACACACACATGGGGGCGGGCAGGGCTGCTGGTTGCACAGGAGCCTCTGGTCAGATATAAATAAAACGGAAAGATCCAAATCCATAGGACTTCTCAGAGCTTTGGCTACGCTCGTGCACTTTGTAGCAGTCTAGAAGGAGAAATCTGGAAATGTAGAAGACAGAATTTTCTAGTGGCTCTGCCCTACCCCCAGATTCTTCGGGCAGCACTGCCAGAGGGGGTCACTGAGTTCAGGGCCAGGCACTTCCCATCGGTACAGGAAACCCCTCCCTCACTTCATCTCGGTTGACCCTTCAGAAAACTCCCCAGTGACAGATGAGAGTACTGAAGCTCAGTGACAGGGGCTGCTGTTGGAGGCCACACTGCAGGTGTGGCAGAACCCGTCCCGTTGGGTTCTGTTCCTGATTTTGTTGCCCTCACACATGCCCTGGACTCTCTAGAGGAGAGCGGCTCGCTTTCTGAGTTATTCAGGTCAGTGGTGGGAAGAACAGGCCACCGCCCAAGCAGGAGAGTTTCCCAAGCACAGCCGACTCCTTTGGTTTCCATAGCAAATCCCTGAACCCAGCTCCCTGCCTTATTGGGGCGCAGAGCTGGACCATCACCCAGCACAGCCTCTGAGCCTACCCCCGGGCACCCGGCTCTGCCATCATGCCCAGGGGCCACACCGCGTGCCCGCCAGGGCTGCCAGGAACAAGCCTGGTTCCAGAACAGTTGTTTTTCGTTCCTCTCTTTGCAAAGGAAGGACTTGGAGGCTTTAAATTTTTTTGTTCTTGCTGTTTTGGGGTTTTTTGGTAGCAACTGCTTAGGTCAAACTTACTTCCCGAAGAATAAAAAGAAAAGAGCTTTATTCACCCGTTGTTCTATTTTATTTATCAGCAATAACACATATAGTGCCAGAAAAAATGAAAGCTTTTATAATGGTCCATGCAAACCTTAAATGAGGAGCGTTTGGCCCGGAGCCTGGGCACACAGTTCGCAACTAACGTTGGATTCCCATCCTACAAGCTTTAACAATTCCCATCACAGTTAGCTGCCCCTGTCCTAAGACTAAACTGTAATTCCTTAACTACCTGCTCTTGACCTCCTGGGGGAAATTACCCCCACTCCTTTCAAAGGTTGGTATCTGCATGAATTTTTTTATTGGTTTTGCAGGTTAAAAAGTCTGCAAAGAGATAGGACTGAATGTCTCTGTGGTTCCAAGTCCCCCTCACTTCTATCTTCCTACATGTTACTCGATCCAATAAAGTCCCCTCCTCCAAGAAGCCTGTCCCACTCCTGGCCTCTCCCCTCCACTGCTTCCTGTGGTAATAAGAATGAAGGTGTTTTACAGTTCATGGTTTGCAAAAGGACCTCCAGGAACCCTGTCTCATCTCAGCTTCACATGTGCCCTGGCAGAGTGACCTGTGCTTTTACAAGTGAGGAAAGTCAGCCGGCTAATTGCCTTGCCAAGGCTGTAACTCAGTAGGGTGGTAGGGGCCAGTGCCCCCTACTCAAAAGCCCTTGCATGCTCCACAGTTTACAGCAGACTTTTTATCTCTCTACCACTTTGACACATAATATTTTTTAATGTGGAAGCATTAATAGAACTACATAATGCAAAAGAAAATGCTCAAGGAACAATTGACCATAATTGCAATCTGCAAAAGAACACCTGGACCATGAGGCTCCTGAAAACCCAAGGTGTATGCGTGGGCTGTGCTGGGGGAGCCAGGAACCTCTGAGGGTGCACTCCAGCGCCTGATGACTGTTACACCCAGTCCTGGCTCGCTGGGCTGCTGAGAGCCACCCCAGGATTCCTGAAGGGAGTGAGAGAGAAGCCCATAGAGTTTGGGAGCATAAGGAATGGCCCCAACAGCAGCCTGGTGAAGACAGGAGCAGGGGACGACGGGGAGGGGACTCCATTGTCCACCTCCATCACCTGGTACCTGGCCACGTGTGTGGCCCTATTTTTGCACAGGCAGCCCAATGGTCCCTCACAGTTCCTGAGCCTCCCTGAACTCTCAGCTGTAGACCTCCTAGCCCTAGTCCACTCAGCACGGGTGGTGGGTGTGGAGCCACCTTCCTCCTCTCTGTGCACAGTGGCTGAAAGAAAATGTAGAATTCTCAAGATTTGGCATGTCTTTCCAGCCCCAGCCAAAGGGAAAAAATAAATAACTATCGACAATGTTTTATATAAACCAAAAATTAGTGGTAGAAGAAGCAGATGCTATAAGCTGTCCCAAAAATGTGGTAGGCGGACTTGACCAAGGAGGAAGGAAAATAAACACCTAGGAATTGGTACGTGCCTGCGATCCTTTGCTAGAGGGAAACAGCCCCAGTAGGTGCCACAGTCTTGGGGAGAGGGGAGCGGGAGAGACCAGGGCTTACATTTTTCTTCCTGCCGCTGGCCTTGGCAACAATAAGCACAGTCAGAAAATATTTGTTGAAGGGGTAAACACATCAACAGTTGTGTTAACTACAGTATCTCCTTCTCTTGTCAGGCTGATAAAGATGTCAAGTCCTTATATGAACAACCTCATCATCCTTGGAGGAATGCTCTCCTATGCATCCATCTTTCTCTTTGGGCTTGATGGATCCTTTGTCTCTGAAAAGACCTTCGAAACCCTTTGCACTGTAAGTCATTCTGCATATTCCAGTGGTACGTGATGTAAGGTCTCCTTGGTGACCTCAATCATCAGAAACACACACGCACTCAGAAATGCTGTTCACACAACTCAACAGGGCAGTGAGGTGTTGCTTCCTGACCAGAGGGGACTTAAGTGTTGCCCTAAAATTGAGATCGTGGATTTAACACGTCACTGCTTATAGAAGACTTATAGAAGACAGTCCACTGAAAAATAACTAGAGAACCTGGAAAAGCAAGTGAGAAAAATTACCACCCAGAACAGCATCCGCACCTGAGGTCAGGGTCAGGGCCGTTTAAGGAGCAAATCTGCCCATTGGCCCTGATAACCATCACAAACCATCGGGAGAGAAATCTTATGAATGACTTTGAGTCACGTAGAAAACATTAGCATCGTGGTGCTCTGCCTAAGTGTCTCAGCCCATTTTTCCTTAGTGCCCCCTCTAAGGAGCCTTTTTAGACTTTTTCCCTAATCATCCACTCATGAAATTTTAATAGCAAGGATCTATTATGTGTCTGTTTATGTACCATATGTATATCTATAGTTTTAATAAAAAAGAGTAATACTTTTTCACATTCAAGACCCAATGCTGGATCCCTCGAGAACTACAGGACCCCCATTGAGAATGCACATATTTAAGGAAGCCCACAATAGTATAACTTATCTACTAAATTTTAGAAATATTATTTTAAAAATTAATTAACATGTTTTAAATGGTTGTTGCCTAGTTGTTATTGTTGTTGTTGTTTTAAGGAGTTTGTACATGAGCAGTTGCCAATTGTGTAGACCTAACTCTCGGGAAAGTAGCATCGGCTTATGTTTTAAGATGAGGATGACCCATTGAGATTTATTTCTAGGCTTCGACTACTGTGATCCCTCAAAACCGGTTTAGCTGTTGGGATCCCTCTGGTGTCCCAAATGCAGTCATTCACCCGATTCCCAGCCTAAAGAACCAGAGCTAGAAGGGGTGGCCAAAGGCTCGGCGTTGACCAGATTAACTCTTTGTTGTTGCTGTTTTCTTTTAAAGGGTTAAGAGCAATGCAGGCCCCTTCTTGCAAAGCACTCTTTGGGATTGTGTTGGCTGCTCTAAAGTCTCAGTGTCGCCCACTACTGATGGGCGGTGGATTGACAGTTTGCAGCCCAGGATAAACAAGCAGAAGACCCCCAACCCATGCTGCAGGCCATCCCCATGCCTTGGACATCCGGGGCTGCACTGGACCTCTATGCTCTGAGATAGCAGGTGGAAAGCCGGTGGGGACGCCCTGGGATCTTACATTTACGTGATGATCCCCCCCTGATTCCTGCAGATGATTAGATTGGACAGACTCTCACACAGCATCACATAATTGTTAATGTTACCAGTGTGATGATGTGAATTGTTGAGCAATGGGGATGAAACCTGTCAAACAACACTCACGATGTTCAAAAGGTTCCACTTGAGAAGTGTGTGGTCCTGTCCCTGATACGCCAAGGGTGTGGTGGGGTGCTCAAGCTTTCGTCCTCTCTGGGTGGACCTGGAGGGCAGTCAAACCCCAAGTACTCCAGGGCTCACTCAGTTCAAGCTTCCTACTCAGTTTTGTTTTGTTTTTCTATTCCAAGCCCAGCACTGCCTCCTCTTGGGCTTAAGAAAGTGAATTTAGGAGTCACAGGCCCTGCTTGTGGCTGGCATTAGGGTGCCTGGAGTCAGCTTCCAAAGAAGGGGAGCTGCTGCAAAGTCCTCGTGGGTCCAGATGAGCAGCTTGTTCCCTCAAGAGTGTGACCCTCTGGCATGAGGATGATGACCGCAGCGTGTGGTCCCCTATGTTTCTGCATCAACGTGGCTTTTGTGCCGTCAGATGCCTTGTGATTTCATGGGTGCCACGTGTCTGGGGGCAGCTTTGCTGGGCGCTGGTGCTCCTGAGGCACCTTGAAGATGCTAAGTAAGGAGAGGGAGGATTTCCTTCTTTGCTCTGGGTGTGGGGACACCCTCCCAAGTCTGAGTAGACCACGCTGAGATAATAGTGAGAATGCTACCGGCTGCTCATTTACACAGTGCTCTGATCCCTGTGCATCCCTGAGAACTGGGGGGCAAGTCTTGGTGTCCCAGCCAAGAATCGGGGGACCCCTGTGCCAAGCTCCTCGTCACTTGTTGCCTGCCACATGAGAACACATCTACTGGCCCAAGTTTGAGTGTTTAGTGCAGAGAGAGTTGAGGCCCAGTCCTTGGAAACCTCCCTCCAAAGGAAGCTCCTGACATCTCCCCTGCTCAGAAGCCAGTGTCTGTTACAGCACAGGTGCTTTCCGGGGTTGGACCTGAGTCCCCCAAATGCTGGGTGACGCAAGCTAGGGAGCAAAAAAGGAACATCCCCCACACGGGGTTTTTTCTTTTAATGAAGCCTGACATTCTATTCTGGGAGTCGCGCTCATTTGTGCGAGGAGTTGTCCTGGGAAGCCTGGGAAGGCGGTATGAATAAATCATAACGTGCTTTACAAATCAGCATTAGCTCCACACACGAGGGCTCTCGGAAGATGTTAGGGCCTGGTTCTCACCACCCCTGAGGATTCATTTATTTGCATTCAGGGCTGTTTCAGAGGCTGTGCAGAGGGGAGCCTACATTCATGACTGTGGGGAAAAGGCTCCGATTAACAACTCTGGATTGAATTGGGTCAGCACAAATGTGTGCATGGGTAATAATTTCAATACTGCCCTGGAAGGGGAACAGAAAGCTCTTGAGTTTAGAGTTGAAACATGAGTCCCCAATAGATACAATATGGGTTGTGCTCCACCTGCTATTCCAGGGGGTTGGCTCCTTTATTTCACTTGGTGCTGTGGACTCTGACCTCTGCAGCCTAGAAGACTGCCCCCAGTAATCTCTCATCAAGGCAGAGAAGGAGATGGGTGCAGGTTCATCCAGTGCAGTGAGCACAGATCTCAAACAATAGCCTGGGGTTCACTCCCACCTCCTGCACATAGGTCCTGACCTCGGCTAGGACATAAGCTCTCTGAGCCTCAGTGTTGTCATATGTAAAATGAGCATAATGAATGCAGGACTGTGATGTGGGTTAAAGGAGACAATTCAGACAAAGCTGCCTAGAAACTAGAGTATGGGAGGGATAGGAAGGAAGGGAGGGGAGACATCATAGTGTGTCATTTCTCCCCGTCACAGGGTAATCTCCTTGTGTCCCACTCTATTCTGTGGTAAATCGTATAGGTAAGGGACAGGGTAGATCAGGAAGCCAGCTGCAGATAGGGAGCAACATAAGTCACAGTGCAGTCTGTTCTGCTGCCATATGAATGCCACCTTTTTCTTTCTTTCTTTCTTTTTTTTTTTTTTTTTTAGTTTTCAGTATAAAATAGAAACTAAGCACAAAGATAAACCATGAACATTACCTCAGAAAGAAACCTAACCTATAACAGTCGTGACTTGATGCCTCTCTAGGGACTGTGCCTGTGCTCAGAAGGGCCATTATAATTGGGCAGAGGGTGGGTCATATGTGAGCATGTGCACACACACGTGCATGCACACGCATGCACACACACACACACACACACACACACACATGCACGCACGCACAGCTACTGCTGAGGAAGCAGTTACACTGAGTTCCCATCCCTGCTCCTTCTGATCCTTTCCAGAATCTTCCCAGCCTCATTTCTGCAAGTCTTGCAAACAGCTCCAGCTACACCATGCTGTCTCCCTGGACACTGTGTGGGTAGTGGAATCACCATGGCAACATGGCCCCTGTGGGCACAGAGCTGCCTATGAGGACAGTGCTGGGTTAGGGCCAGAGCCCCAGGGCCAGCAGGTTGGGAGGACCCGCTCACGGCTTACACACTGACCTGGCTCAGGAATCCCAGCCCCTGGCAGCCCAAGAGGGAGCAAGATGTGTGGAAAAGAGGACATACCTGTCATCCTTGTAGCATCATAGAAACCCCAGCATGAGCATAGAGGGCAAGGAGGGATTCTGCAGTGAGAATGACAAGGCCCAGGTGGGCCACGAACCCCGACAAGCACTGGTCCCAGCAGCTTTGGGGGCTCTCAGAACATTCCTGGCAGTGGTGCCATGATAACGCCCTGAGCCTGGGCCCTCGTGAAAGTCAGCACTTACCGCTGGGATTCACCAAGGCCGGCATGCTGCCAGCCACAGCCTTCCCTGCAAACCCCCACAACCTCTGACAAGCCCAGGTTCCACGGCCCCACTTTATAGTAGAGCGATGTCTGAGATGTTTCACTCATCTTTTTTTTAAGGAAATATTTTTATATTTTTAGATGGTTTATACCAGGAGAAACAGATCAAATGAATTCTTCGGGATGTGGTAAACATATACACCAACCAATATTTTTGTCTATTCAATTTTTTTAATTGAGGTATAATTCATATATCATGAAATTCACTCTTTTAAGGGATACAATTCAGGGGTTTTAGTATATTTAGTGATTGGTTTTTGATGCATCCCCAAAGTATATGCACCCTCCAGACTACCTACATGCAAATCCCAAATGCACTACTTTTCGGTTGTATGACTTCAAGTTACTTAACATCTGTGAACCTTATAGGTAAGGTGACTCCTCCATAATATGAGGATAATAATAGAGTTGTGAGGATTAAATGAGATAGTGTATGGAAAGCACTTAGTGTCTGCTGCATAGTGAGATTCAATAAATACTAGCCATTATCATTATGAATGAATGCATGAATGAATGAGTGGTGGAACTATGGCTGGATAATTATGTTCACTTCTGGACACTGCTAAGAGAGACACTGAAAAAGCAAGAGTAAACTTGGGATGCAGAAGACAACTGGCATTGATGCTGGTTGATTGGGTGTTGGTACTCATACATCCATGATGACTTCTGGCCTGGCATGGCCTTGCTCTGCTAGAACCAATCAGGGACAGACTTGGGCTTACCTGAGTCACAGCCAGTCTGTGCTTCTGCTACCTTGAGTGCTGAAAGGGGTCTCAGGACAGGCTGCAAAGGAGGTAAGAATGACAAAGGTGGGACCTCCAAGGGTACTACCTCGGACATGAGTCCCCAGTCATTGGAATCCAACATAAGAACCAGGAGAAGCAAGTTGAGCCCAGGGCTGCCTTGATGGCAACTCAGAGGAGCATGGCTCAGCTTTAGGTCTCCCAGCTGCCTCTCCTGGCTGACAGTCCTGACTCCTTTATTATTTTGTACTTTTTATTAAAGTAAATATACATATACACATACCATAAGTGTACTCGTATAGCTCAATGAATTTTCACAAACTGAACTCAACTGTGAATCCAGCATCCAGAGCAAGAAACAGACCATTACTAGCATCCCAGAAGTCCTCCCTACCCCTTCCAGTTAGGGTCCACACCCCCCTCGGTGTACACATGCATCCCCTGGGGGTCTTGGTGAGTGCAGATTCTGGCTCAGTAGTTCTGGGGTGGGTTTGAGATGCTGCCTCTCGGACAAGCTGATGCTAACTAAGGCTGCATCCACAGACCAAGATTAGATTAAAATCTGTGTTTTTATTCTTGTGTTTGTCTCTTGGAGATGGATCATGTAAGAGAAATGGGGATGTCCCAGGAGGATCATCTGGGGGAGAAAAGACCTTCTGGGCTCTCCACCATGGAATCTCAGGAAGCAGGGCCATCCCAGCACAGGAGGCACAGTTGGGTTCTGGGTCTGGCAGCATGCTCTCAGCCCTCTACCTGCTCATAAGAGGTGTATGAATGGGCTCCAGGTGGGCAGTTGCTGGGAAGGGATGAGGCAGTGAGGGCCCAGGCCTTGGATTGGGAAGCATGATGCCCACTTCCAGCCCTCCTGGAGATGCTAGGATTTTCAAACTCTAATTCAAAAGGTAAAAACTCCCTAGGAATACCCAACTGGCCTTTCAGTTAACCCAAGTCTCGTAGAAATTAGTGATGTTTTCAGTTAAAAGGCCATAAATATCTCTAAGTTTTGGGGGTTGGGTGGGGCTTGGGGATTTCTTTTTGAAGCAGTTGAGAGAGAACCTGCCGTAATCATGTGGTTTAGGGGCTGTTTCAGCATGTAATCTCATGCTCTTGTGGCTTGCCATGGGAAAAATGCTCTGTGATTTTAGAAGGCTAGGCCATGGGATGCCCACATGGTTTGACAGTGGTTGGCAGGTTCAGACCAGCTAAGGGAGGTGGCCACAGGGACTGGTGCTGACAGAGCCTGCCTGGGCCAGCTGTAGTTCCCCTCTCAACAGCAGGGGCCTCCCCACCGCCACCTCCTCTGTCCCTGACCACCCAGGGCCTTCAGTTGTGAAGGACTTCCTGGGCCCTCCAACTGCCAGGGGAGGCCCTCCAGACTCTCCAACCAATGGGAAGATGATATCCTCCCATCCCACATACCTTTGGATGGGCCACTCCAAGGCCTGGTCCTTGTCTTATAATTCTTTTCTTTTCTTTCTTTTTTTTTTTTTTTTTTTTTTTTTTTTTTTTTTTTTTTTTTTTTTTTTTTTTTTTTTTTTTTTTTTTTTTTTTTTTTTTTTTTTTTTTTTTTTTTTTTTTTTTTTTTGTCGTGGTTCCCTGGCTGGGAGTCGAACCCAGGCCATGGCCTTGAGAGTGCCGAATCATTCATTTATATGATAACATTTTCCAGGCACCTACTATGTGCCAGGGCCTGTAGGCACAGAGCCGTACCACATAGGTCTCTGCCCTTGTAGAGCTGGCAATGTGGACGGGAAGTTGTAGGTGAACAAGTTAACTCCCATTCAGCATGTTGTATGCTCTGATGGAGACAAGCTTAGGAAAGGGAGTGAGGCCAAAGCAAAGCGACAAATTAGGGAAAATTTAAAATCAGGGACCCCTCAGAATGACCTGCAATTATTTCTGGAAATCCTAAAAGGTGCCTCTTACTTGGCCCATAAATTACACAGCAGCTGAGGTCACCAAGAGGCACCCACCCTCTCCTTCCTTTCTTGCCCCCACACCCACACATCTACATGTTCAGCCACAGAACTGCCAGGAGGCACACATCAGCCCCACTCCCAGCACTCCCCACTCTCTGCTGCCACTGCCCATGTTGAGAATGTCACACTTCCAGAAAACTCCCAAACCTTCAGTGGCCAAGGCATCTCTGGGGTCATGGGGGGAGGGGGTTTTTCCCCTCACTCTGCATTGTTCTGTTGCTAAAGCCAAGACCACCGATGACAGGTGTGCATTTGCACAAGGGTATTGGCATCAGGGGTGGCCAAGATGAATTTCAGCCTGGGATCTGATCAGTTCAGCTGGGACAGCTTTCAGGAGGGGGTTCTTCCAGAAAGGGTCTCAAGGGTACCTCTTGAAATTCCTCCTCTTAAAAGGGAGGCCTTTCTCTGTTTGCCCCAAGGCTCCTAAGATGCCTCATTGGCCCTGACTGGGGTCTCAGAGTACCCTTGCTGGTGCCTGGAATCTCCCATGGCCTCCTGAGTTGTTCCCCAGAAAGGCTTTGCTGTACTCTAAACCATTTTCTGTGAAGATCTTACTTAAAGGACCCTGGACAAGACAGGATATCCAGAGCTATTTATAAAATGTGTTCTTCAGAGGTTTATTGCCTTGAGACACACACCAAACCTCTCCATCACCCCTTACCCCAGGAAGACAAGGCAGGCCCTGGAGACGTCAGACTGAAGTCAGGCCTTTCAGCTCCATGGCATGTGCCTCCCCCCCCCCGCCCCTCTCCATCTCATACATAATGGAGGTCTGGGGCTTACTTTTGGACAGTCTGGGTCTTCCTTTCCTGACCTCTCACTATTGATTGCCTTGGGTGAGTTGAGTGGTCAGAATGAAACAAAAGGCCCTTTTCAGAACCTTGGACAGCGGGAAGGCAGCCTACCCTGGGCATGCAGCCTGGGGCCAGAGCTTCACCCTCTGCTGTCTGACTTCCTGGCCTCTGTGGTGACAGGAGGTCCTGAGCATGGCAGCCCCAGTCATCTGTTAGAACAGACCTACCAGAGAGGCTGTGTGTCCATCTCCCTGCTGATCCCCAAAAGAGCAGTGAAAGTCCTTCTCTCTGCCAGGCAGCCCTTCCCAAAATCAATTTAACAAAGCAGCTGAGCAGAATTGTTCCGGGCATAGATTTTCCTTTCCATTTGAAGATTTGCTCTGATTGTTTTTTTCTGCTTTTTCATAGTTGAGACTGAGATGGGCATTGCCTGCCTCAAGTTCTCCCCTCCCCCACCCCCCGTGGGTGTACGAATTTAAGGCAGTGTGCAAAGAGGGCCACACACTTTATGGCTGGGGAAAGAAAAGGAAAGACATTAATAGCAGAAGAGTAAGTATGTTTAAGACTTTGGGAGAAAAAAACCAACTAGCTGTCTTGTGTTGATGAATCAAGAGAGACTTGTATTAGAGGCAACATATTAGAAACAGAACCATTAGAGCCCCTTAGAATCTTCTAGTTTATTTGGTATCATAGAGCCACACAGAAGGGAGACACCTGGGACATCATCAAATAAAACCTCCCTCAGTGCAGGAAATTTTCCTACAGCACCTTGACAGGGGCCCTCCAGGTTCTGCTTGAACATGTAGAGTGACAGGGAGTTCACTGCCTCACAGACAGCATATTTCATTTGGGTGCAAAGGACCACTGAAGCCATGAACTCAGCCTCTTTTGCAAATGAATGCTCCAGTTCCCTCTGTGGTCTTCCTGCCACATGCTTGCTCAATTCGACTTGTTCATTTCTGGTGACAAAGGGCTCATTACCTCTTTAGCTGGGCCACCCAGCCTGCTCACCCCTCAGTGCTGGTTTCAGAGATTTAAAGATGGGCAAAGCAGGCCCTGCCTCCCCATAGCACCATCTTGTGGGAAAGACAGATAGGTGATCGGGTACATGTCATCTCAGCGTGACCAGCACAACAGAAACAGGTGTGAGGGCAGAAGTTGCAAGAAGGAGGCAGCCATAACCTCCAGATAAGGTCTGGGAGGGCTTCTCGGGGGAAGGTCCCATGAGTTTGGCTTTTACACCCAATAAGAATTTGGAAGGAGACAAGAAGGAGAATGGCACTCTGGGTGGAGGAAATAGCTGACAGCAGGCCCAGCATCATGAGCCAGTGTGGCGTGAGGAATGTTGAAGCAGGGTGGAATGCCTGCGTGTGAAGTGCTGTGTGCGAGTGGCAGGAGAGGCATGGGGGTGGGGCTGCAGCCTGCTAAGAATCTGGAGTTTAACCTGAGGGCTCGGTGAGGCAGTGAAGGGTTTAAACCAGAGGAGACTTGCTTAGATTTGCACTGGAGAATAGTCTCTCTCAGTGGTATTGGATGGATGAGCAGGAGGTTAGGGCAGAGGAGGGAAGACCAATCAGTTGGAGGCTCCTGCAGCAGTCCAGCAAGTGGTGATAAGGAACGCATGAACAAATATCACGTATTAAGAAGCTCATCACTTTACACACCTCCTGCCATCTAATCCTCGTAATCAGTCAAGTCAGAGACATTGTTATTCCCACTTCACAGATGAGAAAGCTGAGGTTCAAAGAGGCTCGTTTAGACAGTAAGTGACAAACTCAGGACTTGAGCCCATGTCTATCTGACTCCAGAACCCTGCTCGTAATGACTGATGTGGACGGCACCATAGGAGCAGAGGGGAGGGGCGTGGGAGTGAGATTGTTGCCAGGCATAGCCCCAGCAGAGAACAGAGCCCACCAGGTGGTTCACACACAGAGACTCTAGTGAAGGGACTACCTGCAGAGGTGTGGGGGGAAGGGGTCAGCAAGGAGGCAAACACAGGGTGGAGGCCCCTGGAGACCAGCAACCACAGGAGCACTCGCCACTCCTAGGCCTGAAGAGGTAAAGAGAGGCATGTCTTTCTGAGCCCAGAAAGGGCCAGAGCCACAGGAGGAGCCAAATACAGGGCAGAGAAGCAGCACAGAAGCAGTGACAGCAGAGAGCACGCTCCCATCTTCTCCCCCAAGTCTCTTGAGAAAGCTCGGTCCAGATCCAGCCAGAAGCCAGAGGGCCAGGGAGGCTGGGAGGTGCTGGCATGGAGCCCCCTCAGAACACGGAGAAGGGCATGGGGGGGGGGCGGGACGTGAGGCAGAAGGAGATGCTCTTAAGGAGTGGGAATGGGGGAGGTTTCCTGGGGGACTTCCGGGTCCATAACTTGGGTGACAGGTGAATATTGGCATTCATCCCTGAGTCGGGAGGAAATAGTGTTGCTCAGGGGAAGAGCAATAGGCTCAGCTTTGGCTGTGGAGTGTGAAGGTTTTATGGGACACCTAAGTGTCAGCTAAGTCTCCAGTGACATAGTGCAGGTCTGGAGCTCAGAAGAGAGATGGGAAGTGGAGGTGAGACAAGGGAATTCTCAAGACAAAAAAAAAAATGGTGGAAGCCTGAAAGTGGGGGTGACAACCCAGGGAGAGCCCTTAAACTGGTAGAACCGAACCCTCGGGTCCATTTCCATCTTAAAGAGATGGTGGCGGCATGGAGAGAGAACTGACACATCCCTTTTGCAGAGGCCAAGTCCTGACCCTGAACAGAGCCATTCTGGGCTGGGCAGCTCTGCGGCCGGGGTCCCACTGTCCTGCTCTGAGTCTTTCCTCTATGGTTTTCTCCTGGTTGTCTGAAGAGCAGTCTCCAAATGGGACATGAACCCACTGGGGTCATCCTATAGAGGAATATATTACAGCTTCTATTTACTTTTATTTTTTAATGTAGGAAAAAAATGAAAGAAAATAAGGTTTACTGGTATTTAATACTTGGACTGACCCTGGGGCCCTGACTCAGTGAGTGTGTCTGGTCGTCTTTAGGTAGGAACTCCCCCCAGAACAGAGTGGTTTCAGTCCATGACACCAGATGGTGATGGGACATTGTGTCGAGAGTCCCCAAGACAACCCCCAGTTCAGTAATTCACTAAGAGGACTCAGCCTATACTTGTACTCAGAGCTATGATTTATTACAGTGAAAAAGCAAAACCAGCACAGGGAGCAGGCTCAGGGGGCAAAGACCGGGAAAACCAGGTGCACGCTTCCAAGAGCCTCTCCTAGGGGAGGCACCCCAGCCTCATTTAATTCCCCAGCAGTGAATTGTGACAACATGTGCGAAATGCTGTCTACCAGGGAAGCTCACCAGAGACTCAGGGCCGGTCACCTCGGCACCCTCTGCCTGCTGCGAACCAAAGTCCCAGGCTCCCAGAAGGAAGGCAGGTGTGCAGCATGAAAACCACGTTGTTTGCACAGTGTGGGCAGAGAGCCACTCTTACCATGGAGGGAATTGTGGGGACCCTCCCTCAATCCAGGCTCCCAGACGCAGGTCTTCCCCGAGGACTCAGCCTCAGGCCTGCTGTGTTAACGCCTTTCTGCCCCGTCATTCTTTGCTTTCAGTTTATGGCAACATATTTCAGTTCCCAGATGTCAAGTTCAATGTATGCTATTGAGGTTGAATTAACTTAACTCACATATATTATTGAGTCTTAATGAACTTAGCCCTCGCAAAACAGACGAATGAAAATGATTACTTTAAAAAAAAAAAAAAAAACATTAAGTCTAAGCAAATATAATATTGCTAATAAGCACATTGGAGTGACACTTTTACCCGAAATAAGAACTTTGTCCATCACATGCTGAGGTAAAAATAAAGGTATTATTTCACCTTTTACCATCTTTTTTTAAATGTCCATGTTTTGTGTATGTTCCTGTTGAAATTTGTTTTTCTGGTAGAAGAACATGGACAGAAAGGCTTGAAAGCCATTGACCTTAACAGTCCTGTCAACCCATTTGCTTTGAGAGTGTGTCGAGATGCCCCAGGAGCGTGTCCTCAGGCTGGTCAGGCACCCCGGTGCGTCCTGTCCCCTTGGCAGCTGACTGCTGGGCGCAGGTGAACCCGGTGTGGGTTAAGGAGACCCTCGGAGGCACAGTGAGGAGCAGAGAGCGCTGCACCCCGCGGCCTTGACATCCAGCTCAGCCTGCGTGCGGCCTGCTTGAGGGAGGTATCGGAAACGCCCGAGTCCCAGCCTCTTCGCCTGCTGAGTGGCTTCTCACTCAACTGATGGCTCCCAAAAATCGTCCTGGTTTTGATTGTCGTTGTTTTCTTTAGTCATTTGTTTTCATCATTATATATGTACTTAGCCTCTGGAATAATAATATAAATAATCTCTCAACTTCCAGTGATTCGACTTAGAATTTTCGACTTTATACAGAAACTTACTTCAAATTGTGAAGTTTGATCTTTTCCTGGGCTAGCGATATGTGGTACTATTCTTCCTCATGGTGCTGGGCAGTGGCAGTGAGATGATTTTGCCCAACTATAGGCTAATCAAGTGTTCTGAGCACGTTTAAGGTAGGCTAGGCTATGGTGTTCAGTGGTTAGGTGTACTAAAGGTGCTTTCGATTTATGATACTTTCAACTTACAATGGATTTATCAGGATATAACCCCGTCGTCAGTCAAGGAGCGTCTGTACTTAGTGAATGACCCTAAGAAGGAAGGGAGGGAGGAGAGTAGGAGGGAGGGAGGGAGGAGAGTAGGAGGGAGGGAGGAGGGGATGATCTATAAGGCCCTATGCAACTGTGGCAGACTGGGAATGTGTGATGTGGTCTTTGAATGAGCTCAGGTCTGAATCTGCAATAAGTGGCTCCTTCCCCTCTCTGTTCTGTTTACTTTTCTTGTATACTTCCATTATAATATGGGTAATAAGGTGACCGTCCTATGCCTTCTCTAAAGGACTGTGATTCACTCTTGCTTGTCTGATTTCTCCTTGTTTTTGAAATTAAAAAAAAAAAAAAAATGACGAGTACCCACTGTACCATCGCCAGCATTCACACCTCACATGTCCATGTTTCGGAAAAATAAGCGTAATGCCATTGTCCTTCCTGGACCTAGAGGGTTGGGCTTGCAGTCTACCCAGCTCGTTCCTGTTTTTATAAATAAAGTAGAAAGGGAAATGTTTCGTCTCTGACAAGCTGAAGCCCCAAGTTGCTAGAAAGGCCAAGTGAAGGGACTCCATGAAGGGACTTGGCTGGGCCATTTCTGCGAATGTCCTGCATGTGCTGGCAGCAGCCTTAGGCTGGGCAAGCCTACTCTGTCCAGTTCCTCTGGACACTGAGGGCCCGACCTGCGTGCTCCCGCCTGGCTGTCTCTCCCTCCTACTACATCCGCCTTCCCACTGTGTTCAGCTGAGGCAGGTGGGAACTTTGCATAGGGAACTTAGCCAAACAGAGCTGAGGGAGAGCAGAGGAAAAACCAAAGCCTAGAGCTGGAGCTATAGAGCACACGGCTTTTCTTGTCCCAGGGGCAGGATGCCCCAGAACTTGGTGGCATACAGCCCAGGGCTGGGCCGTAATGGGGAGCCCACCTTGGAAGTAGGTGAGTCTCCTGGGTATTGGAGGGTATCCCTTCCAGCTGGTGGGGGTGAAGGCCGGAGAGGCTGGGGTCTGGCCGTGAGAGCAGTGCAAGCAGGGAATGGGCATCCCGGGGACTTCTAAGACCTAACAGATGGTGACCAGCCCTTCCCAGGGACCTAGGCTATTGGATCCTGTCAGGACTGGCAGCCCAGGGCTGGGGATCAGGGTACATCTTTGTCTTGAGGAATAGGTGAGAGCCAGACAGGGCCTTTGTCCTAAGCAGGGACTCACGGTCTGTTGTGGACTCAGTGTCCAGGCTGTCCTGGCACTGAGTAACCAACCTCCTGGTGTCGCACAGTACAGGAGAAGCCTGACCATGATGGGAGGGACTGGGCAGCAGGGCCCAAGCAGCATTGCTCCTCTCTCCTGAGGACACAGGCCTCTGGGGGAGTAGGAAGGTCGTAACCCTTGTCCTCGGGCCTTCCTCCCTCATTGAGCAGCCCCTCATGCTGGCCTGAAGCTGGCCTGGGTACAGCTGCCCATCAGCCATCCCCCATAGCCAGCTCTGGCTGAGTCCTTCTGCCAGAGTGACGAGTTTGCTGGAAAAGGCCCATAATGGGCTCCTTCATCTGCCCCGTCTCAGCCCTGCGGCTCAGGGCCTTTCTCCAGTCCCTGCACATAGCCCAGGACTCAGGAGTGCCAGAGAAGGGGTTTCTGTGGCCGCCTGCTCTCCTGCACACCCAGGTGAGGAGACGGAGGAGTCAGCGATTACGCTGTCTTCTGCAGGTGTGTCTGCCACATGGCAGGTACTCAAGGAAGAAATGGAGGAGGGGAGGCCAGGGGGCGACTGTCACCCATTCATGATCCCCCAGTGGCTCTGGGCGCCTCTGTGACCTGCTCTCTGACTGGCTCCCTTGGGGCTGTGGGCCCATGGAAGGCAGGGTTTGAACCTCAGACACCCCTGGACCCAGGGCTCTGGGTCTGCCAAGTGGCTGATGGAACTAAATGTCTATCAGATTGAAACGTGATGGAAGGACTGGTCCTGCCAGTAAAACTCTGTCACGTCCAGTGTCTGGCCCTCTCACCTGGAGTCCCCCGTGGGGACCCTGTTGGCCCACCTGGGAGATGTTAATGCCTCTGTTTTCTCATGGCCTCTAGGTCAGGACCTGGATTCTCACCGTGGGCTACACAACGGCCTTTGGGGCGATGTTTGCAAAGACATGGAGGGTCCACGCCATCTTCAAAAATGTGAAAATGAAGAAGAAGGTAATCTTCTGTTTCATTTAACATTTATTTAGCAAATATTTATTAGGCACCTACTGTCTGCCAGGCACTAGGCTGTTTGCTGGGGATTCAAGATAAACACAGTCCCCGCCTGACCCCACCCCACCCCCCTACCCTTTCAGCCACCTGGGGAAATTAGACAGGTAGCAAAGCGTTTCCAACACACAGTGATAAGGGCCTGTTGGGGACATGGCGGGTGCTGGGGCATGAGCACTCAGGGAAGGCTGCCTGTCACAAGTGTCACTATGCTGAGACCTGGAGGGTGAGTAGGGGTTGGCCAGGCAGAGGCTGGGAGTTTTGAGCCCTGTGGAGGGACCTGTGTGCACAGAGGCCTGGGGAGGGGCAGGGAGTGTTCGCATTGCTGAGAGAGGCTCAGGGTGGCTGGGACATGGGGTTTGCAGGGACAGGGGACAGGAGGAGGCTGCAGAGGAAGGCAGGAGCCCCGGTGAGGAATCTGAACTTGAACTTCTGGACAATGGGAGCCCTTGAAGGAGGGGAAAGACCTGATCTAATGATTCCACTTTCAAAGCAGTCTTCAGAGGACAGGAGCTGCGCCCTCGTGTAGGTGGGAAGCATTTGCCACCTGCATGGTGCAGGTAACCAGCATGTTAACTAAGATTGACTCTTAAGACAGGTCAAAAAGACACTTTCTCCACCACTGTCCCTCTTAACGCTTCCAGTGGTGCTGTTCTTCCCTGGCTCCTAGATAAAATTTCAGGCAAGTCTCACGGCTTTTGAAGGTTCTCTGGTCAGCAGCTAATATGTGGAATCCAGCATAATATCCAGAACTTCAAACTGCATTAAAGGCACACAGCATTTCTATCTGCTCAGGCCTGCAGCAGGTCTGCCACCTGCCCTGAAAAAGGGGCTGTAGGGGCTGCTTTCCTCTTTTACCAGTCTGAGTATTTTCCCCACCATCCCATTCCCAAGGTTTCCAAACCCTCCAGAGTTGGACACTGGAGTGGTGGAAGGGGCAAGAGTGACCAGCAGCTGGCATTGGGCTTGCTGGGCCTGGCGGGGGTTAAGCAAGCCTTTAGACTCCCCTGGGTATTTTTGTGGGTTTTTCAAAGCCCACCCCCACCCCTCATTACTAAGACTTTCTCTCCCGCGGTGCTCTTGACATGGGTGAACTATTCCCCCTGTTGGCCATCTATGGTGTCTTCCTGTGCCCCTGAGCATCTGGCGGTCCCCCCAACTCCTGGGCTCACCTCGCCCCTCCAGCATGTCTTGCATGGGGGCACACAGCCCTCCCTCGCCCTGTGGGCCACATCTGCTATGCAGGAAGCACTCATGCATCCATCACTCCCATAAACTCAAGGATTACAGGTGGATCCCACTCCAGCAACCTCTTTTGTTCCCTGCCCCCCAGAGCATCTGGACAGCCTGTCATCCCTTTGTAGGCTTCTCAGGCAGGAGTCAGGTAGCAGCTTATTGGGTCCCCCAGGCTTCAGGGACCCCTATCAATCAAGCCACCTAAGTCCTCTCCTTGAAGGCTCTCTCTAGAGTTGAGGTCAAGGAGGAACCATCCCCACCCCCTGTCCTCTCACATGGGGATGAGTTTTATAACATCATGCCACTTCTTTCCAAAAATCCTCTTCTTGATTCAACTCCACTGGTACCCCCCACAATACACACACACACACACACACACACACACACACACATGCATGTACACTCTCTCTCACTCTCTCGCTCTCTCTTTGTACCCATGATGTGGGTATAAACTGTTCACAGACATCTCCTCTGCAGGAGGAGATGGTCTCATCTCACGTTAGAACAGAATATCTTTTATTCCAATGCTCCTCCCCAAACCTGTGTTTGCTGCCTGCCTGCCTGCCTTACAAGCCCTGGCCCTGGAGGCAGCCAGCAAGCACACCTGAGGCAGTGGGGCCAGCAGGCAAAGCAGCAGAATGGGCTTCTACTCCCTGCTTCACCACTGACCTGCAGTGGGACTTCCGGCAACACCCCTCGTCTTCCTGTTTCCTTATCTGTAAAACGGGGACATATGGAAATGGTACTGTCTCCTGAGCTGTGGATTCTGCCTGGTGCCCAGTGGCAACTCTCACTCATCAGCCTCACCACCAGTGTTCACTGCCAGGGCTGCTTTAGTTGCGGCTCTCCAGATTGGAGGGTGGGGTACCCGCCCTGCTCTGCCCCTGCCCCACTCTGGACTGACGTAGGAAAATGCAGGCTACTTTTAGAGGGAGGGAAGCACCCTGTTTGGCCTCCGACTCCCTGGCTCACCTGGAGGGCCTGTCCCCTTGCTGGGCCTCAGCAACATTTGTGACAATTCCTTTCTGTCTGTGAGATAAAAAGCCTGGCCACTCATCTTTCTGAGCCCTGGATGCGTGTTACAATCAAATGGCAGCTTTTGAAAACTACAAGAGGTCACGCAGCCCAGGTCAGCTGAAATCCTATCTCTGGGGCCGGAGCTGAGCATCAAGGGTTTTGAGCCTTCACAGAAGAGACTAACACACGACCAGATATAAGATCTCTGGTCGAGATCAAGGCTGCGGAGTGCAGACTGGACCACCAGCAGCAGCAGCAGCAATATCACCTGGAATAGGCTGCCCAGACGTACAGTTTTAAACAGGACAGAAAACAATGATACTGTCCCGTTTCACACGGTACGTCTGGGCAGCCTACTGACACCGTGAATGTAGCCCAGTGAGACTAGGCTGCCCCTACATGCTGTTCAAAATGGGACAGCGCCGTGATATGTCTGGTCAGCCTAACCTCGGAGCTTGTTAGACATGCAAACCCTCGGCCACCCACCCCCACCCCAGCCCTAAGAACCGAGACCCCGGGGTGAAGCCCCAGAGCAGAGCGGAGCGTGGTTCTCACCAGCCCTCCGGCCATGCTGAGGCAAGCCAAGGTTGGAGGGCCCCGGGGGCCTTGTGGGGCCCTCCCGTCGGCAGCTCTGGTTAGAGAGAGGCTCTGCCACTGACAAGTATGACAACTCCATCCTGGCTTTGAAGAATCACAGTGTCGATTCCTCTGTGTCAATATGTGATTCATCCATATTGTGATCTGTAACAAAGAACCAGCCCTTATGTTCCGTTACTCACGTGATCGGTGAGCAAGAACCCTCTGATCGTCTGGCAACAATCAACAGAACTTGTCAGGGGGACGGCAGGAGTTCAGCTGTCAGAGAGCTCCCCGGGGGCGGAGCCGTGGTGCGGCCACACCTCATGGCACGGCCTGAGCCCAGGGAACCTGCTGTACCCCTGGGGGTCTTGGACAGCCGCGAGCTCAGGCTGGTGGTGGGCCCAGAGGTCCAGCACAGGGGCTTATCTGAGAAACTGCCCAAGGTTGAGTACAGATTTGGTCACCAGTTTTCAGTTGTGAAAATGATTCAGGCCAGGTGAACACCCATTCCAGCATGAACGGCTCTTTTCTCTGGCTTTCTAGTTATTCCAGGAGCAGGTTGGCAGTGCTGCATTTATCAACGGAATCAGGGGAGGTTAGAGGTGCAGAAGAGGAATTTGTACCTTATACACATCAAAAACTCAAGCCTGAGCCCCAGATTGTTTTGAAAGGGTTGTGGCTGTCACAGAACAAAAGTGGGATTGAATTCTCCACGGTTCCAACCTTTTATATAACCAAGGTTGGTTTTTATTGTTGTGTGTTATTGGGGGTTTTTTTAAGTTTAGACTTTTTTATTAAAGTGGACCCCTTATTTTTTTTTTCTGACACATATACTAGATTTACACAAATTTGTAAATATAATCATACACTTTTTTTTCATCATCTTTTTATTCTTTTCTTCTTTCCCTGGCTCCCACCTCCTTCACCCTCTACCCACGATGGCATGGCCTCCCCACAGACAACATACACAAGCCTCACCCCACATGGCCACACTTGGAAAGACATGAAAGGAAAAGAAGCCTGTTAAAGGATGTATCAACACGTGTGACTTATGCTTCCAAATTCAGTATTTTTATAGCCTGTTACTGTTCTGTTTTTTCTAAAGACCAATCATAATCTTGAATTGAGAAGCCTAATTACACTCTTTATGCTGCCTCTTCTAAGACCAAATTGAAACGTTGAGAGGAGAGCAGGAGCTCAGAGATGAGATCTTGCACTCTGGGGCAGATGGTCGGTTTTTGCTTTGAGGACAGAGAAAGTTCACTACAAATGTGCCTGGATACTGTTGCAGACAGTAACATGGGGACATCCCCTCAGACCCTCATCTGGGCTTGGCGTCAGGAAAATGCCAAGAGAGGGCTTTTCACAGATTCACCAAAGCATCAGTCATCTGACTGATGGCAGGAAGGCAGGGCCACCATGTTGCACAACTCCAAAGGGCACCTTTACTATGTTTTCCCCCGCTGGAATGGTGTCTCTGGACTAGGCAATGAGCTTGTCCTTGCATCAGGCCAGTTTGAATCAGGAAAAAATATCTGAAGTTATTTTAAGAAACAAAGAAATGCCCTTTTTAGTAAACCAGGAGTCAGCCAAGTTTTTCTATAAAGAGCTAGATAGTAACTATGCTGGGCTTTGCAGACCCTACCATCTCTGCTGCGACACTCAGTTCTTGTTGTAGAATGAAAGCAGCCGTATGCGTACATAAATGAGTGTTTCAATAAAACTTTATTTACAAAAACAAGCGGTGGGCCAGATTCACAGTTTGTTGATCCCTGCTCTAAACAACAATGGGAAGTAACATTTAATAGTAATAGCTGACATCTGTTGAACAGTAACTGTAAGCCAAACTCTGGAAATCTAATGTGGTTTGTATAGTTATCATCTCCATTTTGTAGATGAGAAAACTGGCTCAGAGGGATTAGGAAACTTACCCAAGATCACACAGCTAGTTGTAATATTCAAACTCACATCTGATTGCAGAACCTGGTGCTTACTCGCTCCTGGGTGCCTTCGCTCCCACCTCTCCTAAGTAAACTCCCAGCCCTGGAGAAAGAACAGAGTGTGAGAGCACTGATTTAACATAGAGAAATACATGCAGCTTTCGAAGAGAAAGCTGACAAATAAGGAAGTCAGAGAAGCTGAGGTGAGAGGTGAGAGATGGCCTTGCCAATGTGAGAGGATCTCTGATACTCAGCCCCTTCCCCTCAGTGTGCCACTTCTCGTCCAGCATAGACTGTGCGATCCAAGGTTTTGTGTGCTAGAGTGTAAGGTGTTCCCCACTCCTGCACCTCATGAGCTCTCATGAAGAGGCCAGGAAACAAATGGCACTGCTCAGCCTGGAAGTGAGGCTGTGGCGGAGTAGTCGGGAAAGCTGTGGCAGAGAAGAGGAGATCTGGAGGTGGGGAAAGTTTAGGGACAGGGAAAGGACTGAGAGGCTGAGACCAATGGGCACGAGGACATCCAGTGTTTGTAGCTCTGGTGTCCTCCTGTCCATCCTGGTAGTCACTGCTCTACATCAGGCCTCTTCCCTGCTCACCGGGACCACTGCCCTAACTCCAAACTCACATCCGACCACAGGCTCCCTCCTCGGGTCCGCCCCTCAGGGCTGCAGAGGGCTCCCCATCACAAAGCTCAAACCTCCAGCGGCCCCTCTGTCACACAAGCTCTCCCCCTCCAGCTAGCCCCATCTCCCGCCACCCACACCCAGCCACACAAAGCCTCTCACAGAAAGCACAGGGTATTTCAGACCAAACAGCAGGCACCCAAAAAGGCCTGGAGGGTGAAAAACAGCTCAGCCAGAGAGTAGGGAGAGGCTAAGTGTGTGTTTGGGGAATGGTCGGCCCTAGCTCCAACGCCAAGCAAAAGGGCTTGGCTGGGTTTATCCTGTGGGTGGTGGGGACTCACAGGAGGCTCTTGAGCCAGGAGTGACATGATGTAGTCACTCTGCTCAGCTGCCATCCAGGAAGCTCTTCCAGCTCTGTGATACTGCAGTGCTGCTTCCTCTGCCTGGCGTCCCTTCCTCCCAGCCCGCCGTGGCCTCCAGCGCCTCCTCCGTGAGCCTGCTTCGCCCCCTCCAGCCTTTCTCAGAATTATCCGTGGCAGGCCCATCTCTCCTCCCGACCCTGGAGGGCAGAGCCGGGGTCCATCTCTCTGCATCTTCAGTGCCCAGCACAGGGCCTGGCACTGAGCAAGTGTTCAGGACATGTTTTCTTAGATCATCATCCACCAGCCAATGCTTATTGAGCACTTTTTCTCTGCCAGGCTCAGCGGGTGCTAAGAATAGGTGATAAGCAAAAAAAACCAAGCCACACAGGGCTCACTTCGTAGTAGAGATGACAGACGTGAATCAGATTATCACACGTATAATATAAAGTGGCTACTCACAGGGACTTCAAAGGAGATGGCCGTGCCCTTAACTCCAGGGAGATGTCCCCCAGCCTTGTAGCAGGTACAGGGAGAAGAAGGGGTGGGGGTTGTCCGATGTGGAGGATAGGAACCTGTAGCAGGTGCTGCCTCATGGGAAGTAAAACCCGAGCCCTGGACAGGGGGCAGCGACCCTGAACTTGCTCAATAGTGCCGCTCTCCTCTGGCCTCTTTCTGAGAGTTTATTCATTCATTCCCCACACACATTCCCCAAGAACGTCTGAGAGCCAGCCCCTACACAAGGCACCAGGGCACAGAGGGGAGACTGGCTGGTCCCTGCCTCTTTCTGACGGGTTCACGGCTGCAACACACGCCCCATGTAGGCCATGCCCAGATCCACGGAGAGCTGCTCAGGCTCAATCTTGATAGCAGGGTAGGAAGATACCAGCAGAAATGTTGGGGAAGGATCTTCCGGGGGTCAGGCACAGCGTGGGCAAATGCCTGGGGCTCAGACAGCCCTCGGAGAACGTCACGTAGACAGGCCCCTTCCAGCCTGTCCTCCAAATCTTAAGCTCCTTGGGCATTTCTTCCTTTTGCCCCAGTTTCTCAAGGCTGTCAGAGACTTGCTCAGTTCCCAGGGGGCAAGTGCTAAGCTGGGCTTCTGCAGAGCATCAGTGGTTCGCTGGATGCTTCCGGGAAATCTCAGAGAGGAGCTTTGCCAACACCCTGTCCCCAGGCCAAGCGGTTTTGGTGGATTGTTTCTCTCGGCAGTAACTCAGAAATACTTTCTTCCTGTTCTTTTCACTGTTTGGCCGCAGAGAGGCCCCTTGAGTTTCTGTTTCTCCTTTAAAAGTGGTTTTAATCATTAAAATCCAGACCTGGTGATACTTCCTACGCTTCTGCTTCAGTTTGTTTATTTTTCTATGGTCTTTTCCAGAACTACTTCATTGCATTAGCTTTTATTTGGGGGAAGGGTGCACATAAACATGCAATGAGTGAAATACAAGTTAGCTTTGGCACTGACAGCATTTGTCCCCAGGCCAGTCTCTATCAAACGGACAGAAAGTGGGGTGGGAATTTCAGTGTAATAAAGAACACTCGGGCTGCAAAGAGGGATGAAAGCTACATTTCTTCTTTTTATATTCCTTCATCTCAATTCAATCCATCAGACTACCTACTCCGTGCCAGGCCCTGCTAGGTACTGAGGGTACACAAATGACTGAAATAGGCTTCCCTTCTGTCAGGGACTTCCCAGTGTACTGAGGAGGGCAGGCGTGTATACAACATAACGTAACATCTGGCTGGTGCCGTAAATGTTAGAAGGTATGGACTCTGGAGACAGGAAGAACTTGGTTCCAATCTGGGCTTCACCTCTTAGTAGCGTTATAACACTGAGCAAATTACTTAGCCCTGTACTAGCCTCAATTTCTTCATCCATAAAATGGGAATAATAATCATATGTGTCTTCATGTATGAGATGATGGATGTAAAGCAGTCAGCCGAGAGGCAGGCAAAGTGTTTATTGAATGTTAGCTAGTCTTCTTTCTGTTGTTACTACTGTTACTACTCCTGGTAATTATGTGAACAGTGCTATGGGCATAATTAGTTCTGCTGTGGGAGTGAGAGGGGACTTCATGGAGGAGGTGACAATGGATCTGTATCTTTAAGGATTATTAGGAGGTTGCTAGACAGAAAGAATAGAGTGTTTCAGACAAAAAAAAAAAAAGCCCCTACAACAGTGTGAGGGACGGAAATGACAGCAGGGCCACAGACGAGGCGTTGTCAGACTTAAGCAAGTGCACACACATGTATGGGGAGGTGGTCTGCAAGCTCATGGAAGGACTTGGGTGCTGAGCAAAGGAGTTTGGCTGGATTTATCCTGTGTGTGATGGAGAGTCTCAGGAGATTCTCAAACTGGGGGCGACAGTCACACCCTGACCCAGTCGCTCAGCTTCTGTCTGGGACACACTCTCACGTCCACTCCCTTCTATTCTTGCCCTCTCTGCAGATCATCAAGGACCAGAAACTGCTGGTGATTGTCGGGGGCATGCTGCTGATCGATCTGTGCATCCTGATTTGCTGGCAGGCCGTGGACCCCCTGAGAAGGACAGTGGAGAAGTACAGCATGGAGGTAAGTGCCAGACAGCAGCAGGTGCTCCCGACACCTGGGGACAGTAAGGCAGCCTAGCTCCTCAATGGCCCCAGGTGCACTTCTTGAGAAGAAGTCAAGGTCGTCCCAGGGAAATCATCACAGATCTACATGGGCCCACGTGCCCTACCAGGGACACCTCATTATTTCTCTTTCCTTCCATTTGAGACATACAATGTTTCAGAAGGCCAACGATAAGGTTTTCACGCCTGGAAAATACAAATGGTGAAAGAATTTGCAAGGTATATTAATATATGCAGAATTAAGGGAAAATGTCAGGCCACATAAATGAATATATTCTCTACACTTTGTAGAAATCCCCATTTGTATGATCTATGAGTCCAGAAATTACATGGCATTTTTATTCTCTTCTTCAAAATAAGGATGCCAATAGCTCCTTCTGATTACTATATGATTTTCAAAGTGACAAACAATGGATTTCTTCTCACACATTCAGTATCAGTAATTTGCCGTTAAAATAAAGAAACTTACACAAAAGTACTGTTAAATGTATATTGTATTTGGCCTTGCCCTTCACTGAATTATCTTTCTAGAATGCTCCAGATTTAGAAAATTCAAGACTGGGCAGTTGTATGTTTGTTGACTTTCTCTTGGAAGAGTTAAACATGCCTTTGTGGGAGACAGCCAGCAGAACGGGCGCGCCGTGTGCTATGATTTCCCTGCGGCATAGCAAACTGTATGGAGAAAACTGGAATTTTCTCCTGTTCTCTCACTGCATTATTAGGGAAATCTTGTTGTGGATTTCAGTGTGAGTTGTTAAACTAAACTGGAAATGGTTGTTTCATGCATTGGGGACAGAGGTTTTTATCCTGCTGGACGAGAAGGTTTCCTAGCAAATAAGGTGCCCAACCTCATTTGTCTGGAGACAGACAGAGGGTTTGCTCAGCCCCGTAAGAAGCTATGCAATCAGAGTGGTGGCAGAAAATTCCATTTCTGACAGCGTGGATTTAGTAGGGACATTTAGGGCTTTGTGCCTCTGTATCTCGGCCTAAAGTGTACATCCTGGGAGGAAACAAACCCAACAGATCCAACACTGGCTGTGCCCAGGGGCCAAGTGGACAGGGGCTCAGCTGAGGTCACTTGGGAAGACAGGCTGTTTCTAGAAGGGAGGTGACATCTGGTCACTATCCATCTGCATGGTTGGCAGAAGAGTAGTCTGGCTCTCCACTCCATCCCGAGGGAATTCCCCATCCCCCATCAGGACTTGGAAATCCAGACAGGATATCAACTGGAAAAGAGCTGTTGTTGGCTAAATGGGCCCCCCCACCCCGCTAGGAGAGCCTGAGGTGATGAAAATCACAGACAATAATGCTAATAATTGAAATAATGATGGTGGTGATAGCTAGCTTTGTGTGTAAATTCATTGAATCTTCACAATAACTCTGGAATAAGTGCAATTTTTAACCCATTTTAATGTCAAGGAAACAGAAACCCAGAAAGATTACGTATCTTACCCAAGATCATCCAGCAGGTGGGTAACAGCACAGCTAACTACCCTCTCACCCACCACCCTACCCTGGTTTTCAACACTGCGGTTTCTAGGGCTTTTCATCAGCCTTTGGTCATTGGCCAAAGAACTGTGAAGTGGGTAGAGCAGGGAAGCATTCCGTTCTACAGATGAGGGCTAAAATCAGAATAGTGGGCAGACTAGGGGCCCAGGATACAGAGAGGGAAGAAAGGCCCCTCAGAGCCCGTGGGAAGCCCTGGCGTGGGGGCGGGTGGACAGAAACCAGACCCAGCTTGCTTGATGCTGAGTCCAAGGGCAGCCTGGAGACAGGAACTGCTGCCTCCAGTCAAGGTTATGGTGGGGGCTGAGTGTTCACTAGGGGTCTCCCAGCCTCTGGCCGTGGTGGGAAGAGGCTGCAAGGCTGAAGTCAGCCTGAGTCAGCAGGCTCTGGAAATGGATCCAAGAAGCCTGTCCCCCTGGACCATTTAAAGATCAGCCTTGTACAGTCGGATTCGTATAAGGATCGGTTTGCTGTCATCCGTCTTACCTTTCTTTCTTCCTTTCTGTAGCCAAGTACTGCTGCTCTCAAAGCTCTGTGCGTAGAGCCTTAGTCCATGCTAGACCTTCCATGGCAGTGGTTCTCCAACTGAGGAGCCACAGGGTGCTATGGAAATGCCTCTCTGTATAGATGAGGAAACTGAGTCTAGGAGGGGGGCGGTCCTGCCCTGGGCATCAGACTTTATAAGACGCGGCTAGAGGAAAGCCAGCCCTGGCTCTCGACCCAAATGCTCCGTCTCTGTGTTCCCCTCCAGGCATCTGCTGAGGTTTCTCTCTGAACCTCTTCTGGCCTGCTTTCCTTTTTCTCCTCTTATTTTAGGGTTGCCCTGTCATTCAGTTGCCATGGTAGCAGAACCCTTTGATTTGTCAACCCACGGGCCTGTCGGTTTATTGTCATTCTTCCACCAAACAGCACCAAGCTGTCAGTTGATTTCTGTCAGACCTTTCTCTGTCAGACACAGCATGATGGTCGCACGGTGTGCTCAAGGAATGAGGTGTCCTAAATACTCCTCAAGGGGCTGTGTTTTCCAGGACTCCCAACGAGAATGTCTACACTGAGAGGAGAGGTGATCAAAGATCTCTGTGGACTGTTCCCTCACCCACCTCAGATACGTTAGATTGCTCCAGACGCTCTGAACGCTCCAGGATTCCAGCCACAGGCCTTGCTGTGTTTCACTTTCAAGCCTTTGACCATGCTTCCCTCCTTCTGACAAGTAAATGAACTTCAGTACCGGGCCTCTGGGTTACATCTATGGGAATGTGTCCCTGAGTTCCCTGGCTCCACCAGATAGACGTGCCTGCTCTTCCCTGCTCCCAGCATCCCCAACATTCCTCTGTCAGGACACTTAGCACACTGTTCGTCTGGGCCGAGTGCATCCCTGACCCGCCCCACGCTCGCTGAACCACCAGCGTGTCCAGGACAGGGACAGCCGTGTTCTGAACAATCTCCCTCACTGCCCAGCACCTCTGCACACATCTTCCACTGGGCGACAGAGGTGAGCACAGCAGCCATGGCCTTGGATCTCATGGCCCCCGCAGGCTCCTGCAGGTAGGGGCAGACAGTAGACACACAGATAAATAAGCATGATTATTTTAGATCACATAAATTCTGAAAAATAAACAGGGTGAAGGGTTTGAGAATAACAGGAAGGACCCATAGAGGTGATTCTTCCAGGGAGAGTACAGGCAAATGTCTAAGGATTTGAAATCGGATGCTGAAGTCCTACTGGAGACATCCCAGTGCCACATCACATTCATTTTTATGTAGTAAATACCTATAGCATTTGTTATGTGCCAGGTGTATTTTCTGTCAATCTATTATATATCTTGTCTCTTCATTCTGTTAACATTGCTTTTTGCAGAACAGAAATTTTTTATTTTAGTGAAGTCCAACTTTTCAGTTCTTTCATGAATCATGCTTTCAGTGTTGCATCTAAAAACTCATTGCCAAACCCAAGGTCACCTAGATTTTCTCCTATTATCTTCTAGAAGTTTTATAGCTTTGCATTTTACATTTAGGTCTATGATCCATTTTGAGTTAATTTTGGCGAAAGGTGCAAGGTCGGTGTCTAAATTAATTTTTATGTACAGCAATGTCTGGTTGTTCCGGGACCATTTGTCAAAAATACTATCTTTCTCCATTAAATTGTCTTTGTGTCTTTATGATAGATCAGTTGACTATACTTGTGAAGGTCTATTTCTGGACTCTCTATCTTATTCCATTGATCTATTTGTCTGTCCTTTTTCTAACACCACACTGCCTTCATTACTATAGTTTTATAGTAAGTCTTTTCTATTTAAAAAAAGTATATGTGCTGCTGAAGCGAGCACATCTAGTTTTTAAAAAGTGACATTCTTTTGTTTATATGCACACCCCTCTATATTAATTATTTATTTTTAAAAAATTCATCAAAATTTTGTATATACAGTGTATCTTCAATGAAACAGTTCCAGTATAACTTAAAAGTTGAACATTTGTGAGCTGCTGAAATAGGTCTGGTTTTCTTTAGTTTATAAAAGGAATTGGTTTTGAACTTCTCTGTCCTCCAACTTTTTTTCTACTTCATAACTCTATTTTGAAGAACTACCAGCTTTATCTAGACAGTGATTCTCAGATTTTAGTGTATGTAAACCCCATCAGGATCTTGTTAAAAATGCAGGCCCTGAACCAGTAGTTTTATAGTAAGTCTTAAAGTCAAGTAGTGTGAGTGCTTTGATTTTGTTCTTCAATATTGTATTAGCTATTCTGGATCTTATGCCTCTCCTTATAAACTTACAATCAGTTTGTTGATATCCACAAAGTAACTTGCTTTTTTATTGGGATTACATTGACTCTCAATAGACCAAGTTAAGAAGAACTGACATCTTAACAATATTGAGTCTTCCTATCCATGAACATGAAATACCTCTCCACTTATGTTAGATCTACCTTGATTTCTTTCATCAGAGTTTTGTAGAGTTCTTCATATAGATCTTATACATATTTTGTTAGATTTATACCTAAGTATTTAATTTTAATTTGGTGCTAATGTAAGTGTTATTGTGTTTTCAAGTTCAAATTCCAATTTCTCATTTCTGGTATATAGGAAAGCAATTGACTTTGGTATTAAGCTGGTGTTCTACAACCTTGTTATAACTGCTTAGTAGTTCCAAAAAGATTTTTTGTTGTTGTTGATCCTTTGGAACTTTCTACATAGATAGTCATGTTATCTGCAAACAGACAATTTTATTTCTTCCTTCCCAATCTGTATACCTTTTATTTCCTTTTTCATCTTATTTTTGTATTAGCTAGAACTCCCAGTACAGTGTTGAATAGGAGAGTGATAAGAGGGGACATCCTTGCCTTGTTCCCAGTTTTAGGCAAAGCATCTAGTTTCTCATTATTAAACATGATGTTAATGTTTTTCTTTTTCTTAAAGAGTTGAAATATATATGTATATATTTGGTGAGGTGACAGGAAAGGCAAATGATGCAGGCAGAAACCAGTTCATTAGGGACCTTGTATGCTAAGCAGAGGAGTTCAAAATTAAGGATTATTAATCAGAGAAGTGACATGATTAGCTATGCCCTCATTCTGGGGTGAAAACAGATAGAGGGGTGAAGCTGGATGCCCAGAGATGGTTTTTGCAGTAACCCAGGTAGGAGCTGATGATGACCTAAAGCAGGGCAGTTGCAAGAGGGACAGAGAGATGCAGGTGGACTTGAGAGATATTAAGGAAGCAGACATGACAAGACTTGGTGATTGATTGACTCTAAGGGGTGGGGACAGGGAGGGAGCAAGGGCAATGCCCAGGTGGCTGACTGGGTGGTGGGTGGCGGATCTCTTCACCGAGGTGGGGTACAGAATGAGGAACAGGTTTGGGAGGGAATATAAGGGGTTCACTCCTGACCCAACGGGCTTGGAAGATTAGATGCAGGCTCCTAGAGTGCAAGGGAGCAGTTTGTCCAGTCAATAGAGACTTGCAGGGAAGGGCCGTTAACACAAATGGGGGATTTGGAAGTCACGGACTACACTTGGCTTTGAAACTGGTGACTGATTCCAGTTACGTTTTTTAAGGAAACAGATATTGGAAGAGGCAATACCTAGAGTTTTAAATAAGTTTAACTCTTAATTAAGTTTACCTCCCTCTTTAATTGCTCTGAAAAAAAAAATCCAATCCTAAAGCAGACACTTTCTGGAAACATCTGGTATCTTCAGAAAGCTTCCCCAAGCCCCATCTCACACTATTCATTCTGAAAAAAGAGGTTTCAGAATGGCCAGGGTGAGGTGAGTGCTAAAGATCTAGGTTCAGTCTCTCTGTGGGCTGCTCACAGGCAGCCTGGGGTCTCAAGGCTTTGATGCTAAAGGTCACATTGCAAACGATGGGTCATCACTGCCAGCCCGGGACAGTGGAACAGGTCATTGTCATCTGTACTCATCCAGGCGGTCCCAGCAAGATGCAGACCAAGTCTCAAGCAGAGTAATATGACTTAGCGCGAATCTCTAGTGGGTCTGTTAACTGAGGGCCACCCCGTGTAGCCTGCCAAACTCCTCTCAGGAAAGGGCTGCACCATCTAAAGTTTCAACTGTGTCATTCTCCTGTTTAAAAATCCTCCCATCCGCAGAGAAGGAAGCCCATACTCCTTAGTGGTTCAAGAGGCCCTCAAGGACTTGGCCCCACTTCCCTCCCCAACCTCATCTCTCAGCCCCATTCTCACTCCTCCTGCTCAGCTACCCTGAGCTGTTAGCACTTCAAAGCATCACACTGTCCCTTGCTCTATGCCTTTGTACGTGCTGTCCCTTCTACCCAGAACACCCTCCTTCCCACCCCATATGCCATCTTTATGTAAAAAATTCCTCTTGACCTTCAAGAGGCAGCTCGAAAGCATCTTCTCCAGGAGCTTTGGACTGACAGGCTGCCTCGGATGCCTCTGCCGAGGCCCTAGCTCACCTTGCTTGCCCCCTCATCTGGTCACAACACTAGTGATTATCTGTCAGTGCACCTGCCCCCCACCCCAGTCCATGACCTCCTTAGATGCCAAAGCCATCTGTGTGTCCCCAGCACCCAGTGGCAGGGCCTGGCTCAGAGTAAGTGCTCGGTAAATATTTATTCAATAAATTGTTCCCTTCACCTGGAACTCTCTCCCCAGGCCTCCATATGTCCAACTTCAATCCATCTGTCTGGGTCCATTAAGCCGGCTTCTCCAAGAAATGTCTTTGCCGAGTTAAAATTTAATTTAATATTACACCCTCACCTTTTATCAAGGGCCCACTTATGGGGCGAAAGCTGCCAATTGAAGAATGATTCAGCGTCTCCTATAAAGGACTGTTGTTCAGTTATGTCTGCGTGCCCCCAAGATGAAGAGCCACAGGATAGATCCTAGTGGAATTCAGCACCAGGAAATGGACTGTACTCTCCCCGTGAACTTGGGTCTACTTCCTTCCTTCCGCTGGGCAATCGGGCAATAGTAACAGAATGAGCCACTCAGTTCTCTAGCTAACCTTGGCTGTCAGAAAGTTGGAACCAAATTCAACACTGGACAATGACCATCTTATCTCAGGTTCCTGGAGGATTATCTCTCTTACTGAACATTTGTCTTTATTTTTTTAACTGTCTTGTTGCGTTGGGCTTGTATTGTTGTGCGATGCCTCAGGCCCTTTGGGAGATGGGGCAACATGTAAATTCCAGATTAAGTTATTAAAATGAGAATGCTAGGTGAGATTAATTAGAATGACATGCCAGAGAGACATGCTTAGGATATCCACAGACATTCGCCTTCTGGCACGGGTCCTGGCTGCAGTCAGCATTATGGGTCCTGTGCATGGAGAGGAGGGCTCCACCAGCCACAGCTGGGTTTCTAGAACACCTCTGAGTGCTGGTAGTTTATTTTATATTCCTCGTTGGCATCCCTCATGCCTTCGGGATGCACTTGGGCTCCAGAGGCCCCTTGTGACACAAAAGACAAGACGCAACATCACCATGGGCACCAGCAGACAGACAGCCCTGAGGTGGGGAACTCCGGTCTCTACCTGTCTGGTGTTCTCCATGGGATGGACTGGTTACTAGAACTCTCGCATGCCATGGAGCAGAACATCTAGAAAAGTGTCTGCAATACTGGCATCTTCTGATCACTGTGTGTCTTGGTAAAGTCATTCCAGCTCTTGAGCAAAGACAGCCTTTACATTTTGATGATTTTCCCACGCATTCCTATCAGCAGAAACACAGGCTGGGGCACCCACAGAGACTGTCCCTCTTTTCTGTGGGGGAATTCCTATCAGCCTACCTCTTTGTAAAGAGTGCCCAATCCGGGCACTCCTTCAGCACTTATGGGCCCGTTGTGTGCGTGCTCAGGCTCCCTTAAGGACTACAGTCTGATGGGTGAGATTAGACACACACCGTGGGCTGTTACCAACAGCATCTCCTCCATGACATGTGCCTCCAGACTCTTGGTTTTAAGTTGGAGTTACTTTGCTGAGATACTGGCCCAGCTTTCTAAAATATGAGCCGGGATGGAACTTGGATTTAATGTCCTGAAGAGGATGAAAAAGTGAGAGAGAACGTGTATTAGTCAGAGTGTGCTAGGTTTTGCTATAGTGCCAACAAAAAAAGAACAACTCAATGAATTAAAACAATAGAGGTTCTTCATTCATTGTAACACTTGTCCATGGAGGGTCAACTGTAGCTTGCCCTCACAGCACCCTAACTCCACAGCTGGTGGGGCACCTTCTGGAACAGTTTCGGGGGCAAAGGGAAAGAGTGCCTGGCAAAGTGTGCGCTGCCTTTTAAAGCTTCCACTCCACAGTGTCACACTTCACTTCCACTCACATTTCCTTGGCCAGAACATGTAACTGTCCATGCCTGAGTCCAGCAGGGCAGGCAACAAGAGTCCTACTATGTGCCCCCCCGGGAGAGAGAGGAGCAGGTATTGCTGTCCAGCCATCCCTATCTCTGTCAAAGTGGGCCCCAGAAGAACACGGGAGGAGGGAGGGTTGGGTTTCACTCACTGCTGTATCCCCGGCACCTGGAAAAGTGCCTGGCACATAGTACACACTCAATACATAATATTAGTTGAATACTTCAATGAATCCACCCTTAGAGCAATCTTATTAGGAGAGCAATGGAACTTCTCTAAGAAGTTCTGTATCGCTCCTGCAGACTCTGCTGCCAAATCCTATCCTGCTCCATCACTTCTGTCAGTCGCCATGGCTACCACGGAGGTCCAGAGCACCACCATCGCTCATGATCCGGCATCCACAAGGGGGCGCTGTGAGCCCAACTTACATTGACACAAAATGGACAAGATAAACAAGAACCTTTATTGTTTAAGCCTTTATTGTGTTGAGCATTCATATACAAGTTTTTGTGTGAACATATATATTTTTTATTCTCTGGGGTATACATATAGATGTAGAAATGCTGGGTCATAGGGTAATTCTGTTTAACATGTTCAGGAACTTTTAAACAGTGCCACAGTGACTGCATCATTTTGCATTCCCACCAGCAATGTATGAAGGTTCCAGTATCTCCACATCATCACCAACACTTGTTATTTACCTGCCTTGTTTGTTTGTTTGTTCGTTTATTCGTTCATTCATTCATGTATTCTGTTCTTTAAAGGCCACATGTAAGTGAGATCATATGGTGTTTGTCTTTCTCAGTCTGACTTATTTCACTTTGCATAGTATCCTCTAGGTCCATCCATGGTGTTGCAAATGTTAAGATTTCATTCTGTCTTTTTTATTATAGTTATCCTGTCGGGTGTGAAGTGGCATCTCATTGTGGTTTTGATGAGAATGACTATTAAATGACTAATGATGCTGAGCATCTTTTCATGTGCTTATTAGCCATTTGTATATCTTCTTTGGAGAAGTGTCTATTCAAGTCCTTTGCCCATTTTTAATTTAATTATTTGTCTTTTTGTTGTTGTGTTGTAGGAGTTCTTTATGTATTCTGGATACTAGACCTTTGTCAGATGTATGATTGGCAAATATTTTCTCCCATTCTGTGAGTTGTCTTTTTACATTATCAATAGTATCCTGCAACACACACAAAAAACTTAATTTTGATGAAGTCCAATGTATCTACTTTTTCCTTTGGTAGTTTGTGGTTTAGGTATCACAGCTAAGTAACTATTACCTGATCCAAGGTTATGAAGATTTATTACACTTATAATTTCTTCTGAGTTTTATAGTACTAGCTCTAATATTTAGGTATTCGATATATTTTGAGTTAACTTGTGTATATGATGTGAGGTAGTGATACAAATTAATACTTTTGCATGTGGGTATCTAGTTGTCTAAGCACCATTTGTTGAAAAGAATATTCTTTCCTCACTGAATACTCTTCTAACCACTTCTGGAAATCAATTAACTATTGATATGTGGTTTATTTCTGGCCTCCCAATTCTATTCCATCAATCTGTATGTCTATCCTTATGCCAATAGCAGACTGTCTTAGTAACTATAGTTTATGGTAAGCTTTGAAATTGGGAAGTGTGAGTCCTCCAACTTTGCTCTTTTTCAAGTTTTCCAGGGTCCCTTGAGATTCCATATGAATTATAGGATCAGTTTTTCCATGTCTGCAAAAAGGCTTTGGGATTTTCATAAGGGTTGAATTTGTAGATCAATTTGAGGAATATTGCCATGTTAAAAATATCAACAAGTCTTAAATGGCCTCCAACATTCTGTATTACCTCATCCTGTTTCTCCACCACATCATTTATCCCTCATGCTCTCATCTATTTTCTGTTTTCCTCCACTAGAATGTGAGCCCTATGAAATATCTGTCTTGCTCGGTATTCTATCCCCATTGCCTAGCACAGGGTCTGGCAGGCACATAGTAGGTGCTCAGTATGTGAGTATGTTGTTTGAATAGACAAGTGAATGATGAGCAAAGGAATGTATGCATACATGAATGAAAAATGAATGAATGAACAAAAAAGCTTCCATGCTATGACTCTTTTCAGCATTGACAACCTCTGGCCAGGTGATGCAGTTGCTCAGCAGCTGGTTTAACTTATTGGGTGCATATGTTGATACTGAAGTATCAAAATAAGTAATACTTTAAAGGTGAAGAGGAAGGTTTTTAAATTATTTTAAAGTTAGACTAGATTTGTAGTTCTCAATCCTGGTTGCATCATCACCCAGAAGAGATCTTTTTAAAATACTGGTACTCAGGACACACACACACACACACACACACACACGCACAAATTCCCAAATTCTGATTTAATTGGTTTGGAAAGAGGCCTGTGCATTGGAATTTTTTTAGAGATTACCATAGTATGCAGCCAGGGTTGAAACTTTCTGCACCAGACTCATACCAATCTCTAGGGAGGGTGTAGAACTGCAGTTTAGATTCCAAAGTAAGGAGACTCAAGACAATACATTTAAGGCTAAAAGGTAAGAGAAGAAAAGCCTGAATCCAAGAAACCTGATGTCCAGATGGTCACCTTCCAACCTTCACCCCATCCCCCAGCTGGAGAACATGATGGTGACAAATGACATGCAGACTCAGAGAGCGGGCTACCTGGGAAGGTTCACATATGTGGACCCCACAGAACTGAGGAGCCCCTCATGTTGTTCTAGAAATCCTTAAGTCATCGTTTGAACAATTATTTCTTAAATGGAAGACAGAGAACAAGGAATAGGAAAGAAGGAAAAGCTATGAGATTTCTATTGTATTTCTGCAGCATTTTTCATTTTCGTTGAGAGGCAGAGGGTAAGCAAGCTCCTGACCAGAACTTTAGGTGGGTTGGCACAACTGCCCTGGAGGTGCAGGAAGCCACCAACCACAGAAACCACGAGGGGCAAGGGAACAGCAGTGTCCAAGCCCCTCAGCACCCACAGTGGCTCTGGGACAGAACCGACGGCTGCATGGTGGAATGTTCATTATTTCCTGCCATTGGACTTTCTCCCAAAGCGAGAGTGGATTCAACTTCAAATACTGAGTCATTTTGACCTTGACAGAGGATGGAACCCTTAACATGGCCCAAAGAGGCTCAGTTCAGTTCAGAGGACACTGACACAACCTGTGGACCCCGCCTCAGAGCTCAGGGGACAGCACCATCATCTCTGGTCCTACCCAGTTCTCAGTACTCAGCTCCCCCCATCCCCTGCCCTTCTCCGGACTGGGGCCCTACCCCCGGGTCTATCCCACTTGGGTACAGACACTCGACAGTTGGCAAACACATACAGTAATAAGAATGCCTCACATTTCTACAGCCTGCCCAGTTTACAAAGCACCTTGACATCCCGATTTTGGAAAGGAGGAAACTAAACCTGGAGAGGTGAATTGACAGGCCTGAGAGGACCTTGCTACACTCTGGAACTCCCCCCAGCCCAGGCCGTGTGATATCAGATGACTGGAGATCAAGTTGGCTGGGGTTGGTCTATTGGCCTGTTCATACTTCCTGCTTCTTTCCACATCAATCTTGTGTTTTACTTGGTTTTGTTTCCAGAAACTTTTCCTTCATTGATGGTTTCAAAATTATTAGCATCCGGTGAGCACAGTCTTCCCTTAAAGTGTTGAACGTCTTTCACACCCGTGATTATCTGGTTGCTGTTTCGTAAGTTTGAAGCCCTTGTGAGCAGATAGATGTTCAAACCCAGCAAATTCAGGTCTAAGAGTATCGTCTCCCAGTCCAGCTCCCTCAGCAGCAGGCCTGCTCGGCCTTCATCCAGGACCCCAACAAGGCCGCATTGCTTTGGTAACAACAATAGCAACAATAATAACAGCAACAGCTTTTGTGGCGTGCACACTGTTTTTACACACTGTTCCAAGTGCCTTAGGCTGTCAGCTCCCTTAATCCTCACAACAATCGCACGCAGTAGCTACCATAACTATCCCCCCATCTGTGGATGAGGAAACTGAGGCACAGAGGGGTTAAATAACGTGCCCACAGTCACACAGCTGGTAAGCATGCAGCATTTAGCCCACAGTGGCCAAGCACAGGGACTCTACAATTAAGCTTAATGTCAAATCCCAGCTCAGCCACTGACTGTGAATTTAGGTAAGTGTGGGCTTGAACTGTGACCCTCGAAAAGACAGGTCCACATGCTCACCCCTGGAACCCGTGACTGTAACTTATCTAGAAAAGGGGTCCTTACAGGTGTAATTAAAGCTCTTAGGATGAAATCATCCTGGGTTGCCCCGAGTGGCCCTAAATCTAAGAACAGTGTCCTCTGGGGAAGAAACAGAAGAAAGGACACAGACACAGAGGGGACGGCCATGTGCAGATGAGAGCAGAGATGGAAGTGACGCAGCCACAAAGCCAAGGCGTGCCTGGGGCCACCAGAAGTGAGTGGAGGCACGGATTCTCCCCCAGAGCCTTCAAAGGGGGCACAGCCCTGTGGCACCGTGCGTTCTGACTTCTGGCTTCCAGACTATGCAAAAATGAATTTCCATTGTTTTAAGCCACCCAATTTCTGGAAATCTGTTACAGCAACCCGAGGAAACTAATACAGTGCGTTGACTTCTCTTCTGAGGGCCAGTTTCTTCATGTATAAGATGGATCTAGATGCTAATACTACCTACCTCCTAGGCCTTCGGGAGGATTCGGAGGCACAGGGCCTGCAGAGGACTTACCCTGCGCCCAGCGTGTCGAGAGTACCCGAGAACGCGAGCTTTTGTACGGAGCACCATTTACTATCTGGCTCTTCACACTGCCCCTGACCCTCTTGGAGCAAATCCCTCATCTCGCCACTTTCCTGTGTCCGACTCCTTGTCCCTGGGCCCCTGAGCCCAGCCCAGCACGGTCCTGGCTCGGGGCTCTCTGAGGAATGGAATCTGACTCCCAGACGCAGGCCGCAGACCTTGCTCCTCGTGGACCCTGAACGTCCACACGTGGCGCTTTAATATTTCACCCAAGAAGTCATTTTCTTACATGAGTCAGACACAGAAGGCTCAGAGGATTAAATGGAGAAGGGTAAACTCTGGGCTGAAGTGATTTCTGCCAACGGGTACGGAGGATTTTCCTGTGTCCGCTCATCTCCTTCTTTCTTATCTGCGTCTTACAGCAGACGGGCAGCCGGCTGACGAGAGATTGTGCGTTCATACCAATTATTAAAAATACATGGCAGCCTTCTGGAAATGCATTCACAGGCCAAGGAAATGGAATGCATTCACCAACTCAGGCTCTTGCACTGTGGGCTTTGGAAGAATGATGGGTTAGCCATAAACACTACGGTGCAAGGTTTTGATCCATATTCTGCCACCTCCTAGCTGTGTGACCTTGGGTGAGTGACTCACCCTCTCTGAGCCCTAGTGTCCATCAGGAAAAATGTATTCCTCCCTCATAGGCTTACCATGGGCATTAACTGGGATAACATGTTCACGTGCCTAGCACTAAGCTTGACACACATGAGTTGAAGTCATGGTGACTTTGTTCTCCATCCCCTGACTCAGGCTTTCTGACTCGGTCAGGAAATTAGCACAACGACCTTGCCTGCAGGCCAGGGAGGGCTTGAGGAGCAATGCTGCTAGATGTGGGATAGACGTACTCGCAGGCTGGCCAACCTGCAGCCCAGGACGGCTTTGAGTACAGCCCAACTCAAATTCTTAAAACATGAGATTTTTTTTGCAACCAATATTTTTAGCTCATCAGCTCACGTTAGTTAGTGTGTTTTATGGGTGGCCCAAGACAATTCTTCCAGGGTGGCCCAGGGAAGCCAAAGGTTGGACACCCCTGATCCCAGCTTCCAGTGCACTTCCACCGACTCCACTCATTTACTCCTCACAACCACCCTGAGCAGGGAGCGTTCTGTTCCCACTTTACAGGTGAGCACCTGGAGGTGCATAGAGTCAAGTGACAGGCTCTGGACCCCACAGGGAACAAGTGGGGCTCCGAGGCTCTAAGTCAGGCGGGCTGCTCCCCAGAGCCATGCTCCCTCCACGCTCCATGCTGGCTCTCAGATGAGGCAGTGGGTGGGAACTGGCTTCATAAAAGGTGGCGCTCTGCCCCAGCCTGAGGCCTGTTACTGTTATTATCTCAGGCACCTGGCTGTGATTTGACATCCTACCTGCTTTTTGCCCACTTCCCCCTTCTAGCATAAGCCAGTTGGATGGGCCCCATGTGGCCCACTCCATTGCAGCCTCTGAACTTAAGCACGAGCGGTCGAACTGCCTCCATCATGTAGATGCGCCCCCCCCATGCCTTCTCATGTGTCTGCCCCCTCCCACCCACCTTCACTCCCACACCCAGGAGGCTCTCAGCACAGCCTGCCCTCTGTCACGAAGAAGCCCTCCTGAAGCTCAGCTGTAGCATGAGGCCACCAGAGAGACATGCGCCACTTCACTTGTTCACCAACCCCACATTTCCTGGGCAACCCCTGTGTGCCAGACGCTGGGGCCACAGCGATAGGGAAAGCACAACCTCCATGTCCAGGGGGACAGATGTGTCCACTGACCACGTCAACGCAGGTGGTAAGTGCTGGAATAGTTCAGACCCAGCCCCATGGGAAGCACAGAGGAGATAGCTAATCATTCTGCCTTGAGAAATGTTTCACGAAAAATGGGGAGAGAGACTATTGTCCCCTGAGGCTTGAAAGAACCAGTAGGATTTAGATAAAGAAAACAAGCTGTGTAGAAGAATCTGGACGTTCCTTGAAAAGTTAGAGTTGCCGTGTGACCCAGCATTTCCACTCCTGGGTATGCACTCAAGAGAAATGAAAAGGACGGCACGGATGCTCATAGCAGCATTATTCACAGTAGCCAAATGAACGGAAACAGCCCAAATATCTACCAACTGACGAATGGGTAAATCTATACTACTGTAGAGTATTACTCAGCCATAAAGAGGAATGAGGTCCCCATACATGCTGCAACGTGGACGGACTTGGAAAACACTCTGTTCAGTGAGGGAAACCAGACACCGAAAGGCCACATGTCGTACGATTCCGTCCATGTGAAATGTCTGGAGTAGGCGAATCCACGGAGGCGGAAGGTTGATCCGGGGCTGGGAAAGGGGGTCGGGGGGTGACTGCTGAGAGGAATGAGGTTTCTGGCTGGAGTGATGAAAATTACATGGAATTAGATAATGGTGATTGTTGAGCAACACTGTAATTATACTTTAAAAATTGATTATACACTTTAAAATGGTTAAAATGGTGAATTTTGTGATGTGGATTTTATGTCAATTTTGCAAAACAATAGGAAAGAGTACCTGAGGGCATTCCAGGTGAAGGGCATCCCAGAGCAAGGATAGGATGGCGGGAAATGCTCTTGGGACCAGCAAGTTGTATTTTTCTACTGGTGTTTTGCAGCTTTAGAGGACAAAGCGTTGTCAGCCCTGATGCCCACAGGATGCATTAGGATGGGTTTTGGTTGCAAGGGACTCAGACTGGAGTGCACAATAGAGACCATTTATTGGCGACCTGGTAAGGTCCAGGTAACGTGGACTTCAGGCTCAGTGTGATTAGGGACTAGTTCCATTTTTCTTTTGTCTCTCTGTGTTCTTTCACATATGACACATGCCATCACACACTAGCCTCCCACATGTTATGGAGATATGAAAAGAAAGATGCATTCCATCTAGAAAGACCTCAGAAGGTTCCTAGGACAACATATAATTTTAGCCAAGCTTTAAATAATGTCAAAACCTCATTTCATCCACAGGGAGTGCCAAGGCCTCCAATATCGTCTCTAGGAAAAGGAATTCCATGCGGATGAAAAACTTTGAGCAGGGAAGTGTAGGGTATGTCTGGGGAAATGGTTAAGAATCAGCTGAATCTGGCTGCCTGAGGGTAGAATGTAGGTTCAGGGCTGGAGGGAGTTTGCGTTTTAGCCTGAAGGCAGTTGGGAGCCATTAAAGGAATTTCAGCAGCCAAACATCACGTTGAGCTCTTTATCAAAGTTCACTGTGGTTCTCAGATAGTGTTCTGGAGTTACTGTAACTTTCCTTAGGTCTGATAACATTGTGGTTACGTAGGAGTCTGTACTCATTCATGCTGGAGTGCCGTGGAATCAGAAATTTATTCTCAAATGATTTGGGGGTGAGGAGATGTGAAAGAGAGAGAGAGAGAGAGAAGAGAGACGAGAGGAGGAAGGAGAGAGAGAGGAGTGAGGAGAGGGGAGCGTGAGTGGAGGGGGAGAGGTGTCCTGTTGGTGAGGCGGGCAGAGGCCCAAGCCCCGGCGCTCAGGGCACGTGGACGTGTTGATGAGGGACACGCAGTAGCCCCATGACTGCAGCTTCCAGCATGAGGGCCCAGGGGAACCTTGTGCCAGGAATAGAGCTAAGGACGGCCAAGGAGGAGGAGGACGAGAAGGAGCCTCCTAGGTCTTTTTTGCTCTCTTAACAATCACTTACTTATCTGTGCAACTAGTGTTGACTCAGAATTTCAGAATTGAAGTGACCTAAGAAACCACCTATACATACCCTAGTGGGGAAACAGAGGCACAGACTTACCCAAAATCCCAGAGCCAGAGAGGTGACTGAGGATGAGCTACCAGTTTAAACCAGTCTGTGGGTGCCTGTTTCCACCTCCCTGCCCTTCCTTCCTCTGCAGGCCCTGGGAAGTGGACACAGGAGAAGTGACAGGAGGGGGCACGAGTGTGGTCTGCCTTTCTTAATGAATCCTTTGAAACACTTCCTGAACATATGTGTTCTCAGGGGGGTGCTTTCTTAGGTAGATTGCCATGGGGTGCGGGAATAATAATAGTAACAGCTGACCCCGAGCCATTCACTCGGACCAGGCACTGGTCTAGGGCTTCACACGTGTCAGTTCAACCCTCAGTCCTGTGAGGAGGTACTATGTCTGGGCCCATTTTACACATGGCAACGATGAGGCTAAAGAGCTGCTGCAGGCTTCACCATTTGTGAGTGGCAGAGCTGGGACTAGAGCTCAGACAGTCTAGTCCCCAGGGCCGGACACCTTGCCGTGCACCCTACCACCAGGCGGGGTCTCCCGTTCTAGGCTGAGCACCTCCCCATTTTCTCAGGCGCCGGTTGGCTGAATGAGTGCTTGATCTGTTCATTTTGCCAGGGAGAGGGTCGACAACACATTCGGGCCTCGGCCTCATTGGTATTTTTGCAGTAAGTCAAGGCCTATTTATTACTATGGAGTATTTTGGGGGTCCATGATAGAAAAGAAATGCAAAACTGCATTTTACTTCCCTGTTACACTGCTCATTCTTTTTTAATAACTCTCCCTTATCAGCCTCCTGGCAGCTTTTGCGTTTCCTGTGCATGTTAATTAGTTTATTAATTACGTTGATATCTTTGGTTCTGCCCAGCATATCTTGGTGCTTTTTGTTTTCAGTGTGCACTCACTTTGCCTTGCTCATCGGCATACACAGGCCCGGTCTCCGTTTCCAAAAGGGATTCTTTGAGCCTCGGTAAACACATGGCTTTCAATTAGTCGCGCAATCATCATTACCATTTTCATCTCAGCCACGTCACTAATGGAGTGTTTTTAACATTCTCCCCAATAGAGGCTTCATTGTGTTAAGTTTCAGACATTGTTCTTCGACCCTTGTTTTTGCTCCAGATCACAGCTCAGAGAACCCCACAACCTAGGACCGAGGGACGTGATGAACGGAAAGACGTCCGGGGGCAGGAGAGGAGGAGGCGAACCCCGGGGGAGGCGGAGACAGGGGATTAGGAGGTGACCTGGGACCAGATCCTGGGAGGACTTGGAGGTTAAGCTGAGACTTTTCAGACTTTATCCTAAAATCCAACATCCTCTCAAAGTATATGACCTGGAATATTAATCCCATTATATTGGGGGGTAGTTTCTGCCCCCAAATAAAAGAGAATGGAGGTGCTTCATGGTCCAAAAGTTTAAGAAGCCCCAGAAACTACCTATCTGCTGCCTCTTAGAAATGTCCAGTGGGCTTCAGCTTGTCAAAGGCTCTGACAAGTCCTGCAGTTTAATATTTTAATTAAAATGTTTAATGTTTAATTAAAAAATGGTATTAGCATTGCCAAAACTTCTTTGGCCGTGGAGCCCTTTTCCACGGTGCACATTTCTGCGGACACGTCCTGAGGAATGTAATTTAGGAAGTGCGGCGGGCAGGGACGCGGTGTGGCTCAGCCTTTGTCTTCGATGCGTGGCAGGGAGGCTGGAGGCAGGAGGGGAAGACAGGCGGGCCCTGAACAGTGCAAGCAAGACGTAATAAGGATCTCAACCGAAGGGTTCAAACGTTTCAGTGTTTTCTTCCCATTTTATCTCAAGCTGCATTGTCGCCTTAAAATTGGAAGATCGGTGTTGCTATAATAAATCAGAGCACAAGGATTTTACTCAGGCATAAAATCTGAATGAGAAAAGCAATCTGTGCAATCTTCCGTCTTCAAAGGAAGCGTTTAGCCCGACGGGGTGTGGAACACAATAGCCATCTGTTTCTCCAAATCACTAGAGTTCATCGAGGCTTTCCAATCAGATAGACCCCGATCTGGGCCCCAGGTCCACACCCCCAGTGGCTCTGTGACCACGGGCAAGTGACTTTACTCCTCTGTGTCTCCATTTGCCCAAAAGGAAAGAGAAAGAATAATCCTTTCCTCACAGCTTCGGGCATTGCGTGAAGTGACACGTGCAAAGTCCTTAGCACAGTGCCTGATATGTGATGACATAAAAACCGACGTAATTTGCCCTTCTCAGATAGGCTGGGCTGGGCTGGGGTAATAAGAAACCCCTAAATCCCAGTAGCCGAATGCATCAGAGGTCTCATTCTCTCTTTTACAAGGTCCACCTGTGAATCCAGGGGGTCCCCCGAGGACCCATCTCCCACAAAGCAGCTCCGGGATCGCAGCCCCAGCACGAGGCAGCACGCAGGTCTTCTGACCGCCGTTCTAGACTTCAGGCCACAAGGTCGCATGTAACTTCCCTGCACAGCCTATTGGCCAGAATTAGTCACGTGGCCCCCACCTAACTGTGAAGGGGCAGAGAACTGTGTGTGAGCAGATGGGATGTCGGGGGCGCACCAGCCTCTGCCACCCGCATTCCCTCGGGTCGGTCCTCTGACCCTCTGTAAGCCTCGGCTTCCTTACCTGTAAATGGGGCTGACGTTTCCGGTTCGCCCTTGCACGGGATTGGTGCGGGGCACGTGAGGTGGTCTACGTGGAAAACGCCCAGCCGGCGTCAGAGGCAGCTATACGCCTACTGTGCTGTGCCATGTCACCTTCTTTGGTTCTTAGGAAAAACACACAAGTTCAACTCTCCTTCAATCTACATTCCTGTTCTTATTCCCCCACCCTGTCTTGTGTCTGGACTGCCTATTCTCCTCCTCTCATTTAAATCTTTTTAATTCTTTTTTTTTTTTTTTCAGTGAGAGCATTAAGGCCACTACCAGTAGCCTTTGGTAGACGATTTTTGGAATTGCACACTAGGTAGTACATCCTGCATGGAAAAGGAGACCCCGAGGTGTCGTGAGGGATGACAAGGAAGTCACCAGGGCATTTCTCCTGGACAGCAGAGAGAATGCTCAGGAGTTCTGCATCAAAGGTTATATAGTTGCTTAGAACCCTGGGACACTAGACAGGTGTGGGTGTGTGGGTATGTCGGTGTGTGTGTGGGTGTGTGTGGGTGTGGGCCTGCTGGGCCTTAGGCAAAATCTGAGATGTAGCAAGGAACACGAGAGGGAACACTTGAGGGAACACTTAAGGCTCATCTAGGCAGCCAGCTTCCTGTCCCTTTGGTGAGCTGGGACTCCCAGCGTTAGCCAGAGTTCCAGGGAGCAGCATGAACAACGGAAAGGGCCCCCGGGCTAGGAGTCAGGACACTGGGCTCCAGGGCCAGGTCCTCGGGATCCTTGCTGTGTGCCCTTGGGTGAGTGACAGCCTACTTCTGAGCTCAGTGTTCTCTATGCAAAATGGGAAGGAGGCTAATGGCCCTACCAAACTCCTGGGTTTGTTGGGCAGATTTAACAACATTGAAAACCAGAAACTGAGTGCACGTGACCAGCGGAGTATGGTAGCTCTGTCCAGGATCCCCGTGCTCTAACGTCCTGACTTAGAGCATCTTTGCACCCAGTTCTGTCACCTCCCATTTCACACCAAGCCGGGCTTGGACTTGACAGCAGGGAGACACCATGACCGGCCAGGCTCTGAGGTAACAGCTGACCCCTGTGAGAGGGTGATGCGTCCAGGGCTCAGCCAGGGCTGAGCAGGGCCAGCTCAACTGCCTTGCGTTCCGGGCTGGGAGGTCCAAAGGCTGGGCCGTTCTGGATTTGTGGTTTAAAGCCAAGGTTTGGAGAGTTAGGCAGACCTGGGTTCAGGTTCCAGCTCTGCCACTGAATGCGTTTGTTACTTGGAGCACGTTACTGGACCGGACCGTTCCGAGCCCCTGAAATGGTGGTTGTGTTGGAGCCCACTCCTGTAGTGATCGTGTGGACAAAACGGGATCATGTGTCTGACATGCTTAGGCCAGAATCTGGCCCACAGAGGGCACTCTGTCAGCATGAGGAGGGGCAGAGGAAGTCCAAGAGGCTGGAGGGGTGGTGGGGATGATGAGAGAGGAGGTACAGAAAGTCAAACACGGAGGTGGCCAACAGGAGGCAGTGGTCCTCCCCAGAGAGACAGGCAGGAGGCACGGGGCCTGGGAGGGTGGAGTGAGAGAACTTGGGGAGGTTCCAAAGGTGGAGCAATGGGTGCGGTGTGAGAAAGGGCATCCCAAGACCAGGACACAGCCCAGCACAGAACCAGGACAGGAGGGTCGGGGGCCCCGCCATGGATGAGGTTGGTTATGGGATCCAATGGCACAGGGACCAAATGCCTGCTGCCTTCCTAAACTCTTGCTTTCCTTTATTCTCAAGGTTTCATTTACATCTCAGAATTTTACTGTACACTGTCGGCATCTGAGGGACACGGGTGTCCCTTCTCTTCAACCCTGTCTGTGTCTCTCTGCTGTCCTTTCACTGCTCTGTTCATCCCCCTCCTGCCAGAGTCAGGGCCGCCAGAGCCTCACCAGACGCCCTGCTGTGGGGCCCTCCTGCCTCTGCGGGTGGCCCCGACAGCCAGCTGTGGGGGGGTCAGGCTGGCCCCAGGGCTGCAAGAAGGAAGTCTGCTCTCAGGTTGGAGGCAGTTGTGCCACAGTAGCTCCCACGTGCGGCCTGGGAAATGGTCCTGTGGCTTTCTGTCGGCCAGCTTGGGGCTTGAAGGGTCCGGGCATCCTGGTCCTATTGAGGGCAGGTGGGCAAACCAAATTCTGGGCAGCTGACCCTAGGAGATGTCTGCTTCCCATGCAATGTTGCCACCAAAGAATCCCCAAATGTCGTACTTGAGGGACCGCAGAGGGGCAGGGGCGTGCTTGCCCAAGGTCGGTCAGCAGATCTTTCCACTCAGCAACGCTGCTTCTACAAAACTCAGGTGACCATGTGAGTAGTTAGCCCATGTTTCTATACATCCAAGTGTCAGCTGGGGCCACATGGGCCTTGAGATCCTGGAGGACTTGCCTCAAACCCCCAACATGGGGGGGCCTGGGGATGTCCTGACCTGCTGGAGATTTCGGCCCTTGCCCAGGCCTTTTTGTAGATACAGCTTCCCTCCTCTTCAGCCCCGCTGGTGCCCAACCGCCCCAGGTCCACAGATACCATCTTTCTTTTAACCCCCATCCCCCAGGACAGGTCTCAGGCCCCGTGCCCAGCTCACTCATCAAGCATTTCCTGAGTTTTAGCAGAAGTTCCAGAAGGTGTGGAAGTCTATGGGGAAGGACCCAGTGGCCCAATCAGCTTCCCTCCTGCCTGCCTCTTCTCTGGCTCCTGCTGATTCTCTCCTCCCCGCCCCCTCCCAGCTGCTCCAGTGCTTGTGGGCACCTCAGAGCCCCTGGTGCCCGGGGCACTCCCGTTCCGGAGCTGGCCCTGCCCACCCAAGTCGTGGCTCACCCTGCAGGGCGTTCTCACCCAGCTGCGTTCTCTGCACCAGCGAGGTACACCCAGGTGCCTTCCTCACTCGCGCCAACTGTTCTCATCACCACTTAGTCTCTCCCAGTCCTTCTACCGACGTAAGAGAGAACAGGTGTCACGCTTACTCCAAAAATGTCCTTCAAATTAAAAGCTCTTCCAAGCATTCGCTGGACTCTGACAAGGACTGGAGACGTATTGGACAGGCAGCTCAGACTTGGGATGGTGCCTGCCCAGTGTTTCACTTCCAAAAAAAAGCCAGAAATCTGGGTGTTCAAGTGAAATGACCTGTGTTTTAAATACTGACTATGCAATCTAAAAATTGTAAGCACCGTGTAGGTCAAGTACACTACGTCTGTGACCCACACAGCACCCGAGGGCCACGAGTTTCTCTGTGCTCCAGAGGCAGGAGAAAGCTCCCTCCCACACCTCGCCCCGCTGCCATCCACCCCTGGTGAGTCTCTCTTGAGGCTGTACTGAGCAAGCTCTCTGTCCCCAGTGGCGGGGTCATCATTTCATCTGGGCAAGTCCGTGTTTGGGCACTGGTCTCTCATGACCCAGCAAGGTCAGGCTTACTGCAGAGTGCACGCTGCCACCACTGTCTTGCCAGGCAGGTGCTGCAGACCACGAAGCTGGCGCCCCGGAAGCAGCGGTGCCATCGCCCATTCACAGTGTGCCTTGTGAAAGCCCCCCACAACCCAGCACCTCTTGGCTTTGGATTCAACAGACAATACCTGTGAGATTTCCCTGCTCTGGGCTTGCCCCAGAGGCCCCAGACGCAGACCCAAGGAGAACAGGGGCACCTCTGAAGGGCCAGCTCCACAGAGCCAGACTGCAGGGAGTGCCCCCCTCCCCCACTTTGCAGGCAGAAGGTTGGGCTTAACTTTGCCTCTGACTTGCTGTGTCACCTTAAGCAGGTTTCTTGTCCTCTCTGAGCCTGTTTCCTCACCTGTAACATGGGTATAAGATTCTTGGCTCCTTCACCAGACTGGCTTGAGGTCAAAATCAAAGAGTCATCCTAATATGAACACATTATTGAGCTGCAAAGGGCTAGAAATGTTAGGACCTATTACTGTACTTGTCAGCCCTTAACTTCCCCAAGATGGTTCTCACCCCAGCTACGAGCCTCACACAACCACAGCATTTCCTGCTAGATTCCGAGGTCAAACTCAGGGTGCCTCTCTAGACGTGGCCGGGCAGGGGTCCTGCTGGCCCCCTGGTGTCCTAATGCTGAGCCTGAGCTCCTTGCCCGCCTAAGCCAGGGCCTGGCCACCTCTCCCACCTCATCTCCCCTCCACAAAGTAGAGCTGCATGAGAGTGTGGCCAGCAAGCATCCAGTCAGTGGCTCTGGGCCCCCGTGCCTGCCCCAGGGGTACCTGAGCAAGGGTGCATAGCACCAGCAGGTTGGATACGTCCAGAAGCCAAACAGTGGCCCTCATCCAGCTCCAGGGGGCTGACCTGCCAGTGCCCAGCACCTGTGAACTGTCAGTCCTGATCAAAACGTTAACTGGTGAGCAGCCCACGAGGCTTGCCCCTCTTGTGCCAACCCACAGCGTGGTCCAGGGCATGGGACCAGGTCAGGACACCTGTACCTGGGCCTCCACTCAGTCACCCACTTGCTATGAGCCCTTTTCTGGGCCTCAGTTTCTTTCTCTATAGAAAGAGAAATTGAACTAGTGCATAATCCTCCTAGTATTTGGAAATGGGGAGTCAGGGAGGGAGATTTGGGCTGTCCCAGTGACTAGAGAACATTTCTGACATTTAGTGCCCAAGTGCCAGAGGTCCCGAGTGCCCTGCACTGAATAGGACAGACCCTCACAACAAAGAACCTCACCCCTCCAAAGAAAACAAGGCCGGAAGGGCTCCCAGTGAGAAACCCTGGTGGGTGATCTCACAGGTCCCTTCCCGAGCTGGCATTCTGAAAACAGTCACCCAAACTTGTAATCAAACATTCTTAAAAAAAAAAAAAAAACTCTTACCTTGAAACGCCAGCGTCTAGCTTTGCCGCCTCAGAACAGTGGGGCTGCTGCTGTTGAGATAAGCAGCCCAGCCCGGAGGGATCAGGAAGGTTCCTCCCGGCTCCAGCACTCCGTGACTCTCTGCAGTTGGAGATAATGATGCCGGTTTACACATAAAGAGCAGGTCTCGCAGCCTCTAAAGCCTGCTAAACACACGGGTTACCTCCTTTGATCGTCCTGCCAACGCTGGCCAGCCGCAGATGAGGAAATCATGACTCAGAAAGGCTTAGAGATGTGTTCAAAGTCACACAGCTGGCAAGGGATGGACTTGAGATCTGACCCAAGTGCCCCTCTTCTCCCTGCCCAGGCTTCCTTGATGGGACCTCCCCTGCCTCCCCTCACCCGCCCCATCTCACCCGAAGGAGCCAGTGGCAACTCCTCTGCCTTCCCAGGAGAGGAGAAGCGTCTCAGGACTCCGAAATGCAGCCCAAAAGCTCAGACACCGTCCCCCTCCCCTTCCACACGCCCCCAAACTCACATGTGCTCACCTACCGGTTTTACCATATTATTTCAAAAATCAAATTTGAAATTTAAAAAGACAGAAGGAACAGCCCAGGGAGAAAGTTCTGAGAGCCAGCTTCTGGGAGCTGGGCAGGAGGTGGAAAGCAATCCCCCTGCCCCTTCAAAGAAGCACTGGCTAGTGGGGCTTGAGAAGCTGAGTCCCCCAAGCAGTGGCAGGCTAACATGTCCGTGGGACCAGAGCCAAGAGGCCTTGGTCACAGGGGAAGCCCCTGGCCCCCTTTGCACCCTCTCCGCAGACCCCCCACCCTCCCTGCCCAGCCCAAGGGCCCTGGCCGGCCCCACACAGGACACACAAGACGCCCAGCACTGCCAGGTCCAAGGTCAGAACACACAGACAAGCAGTGTCAAGTCTGCCCTTGTGCTAAGCTGTCACTCTGTGTCAGAGGCGTGTGAGTGACAAAAGGATTTTCATTTTTAACCAAAGATCTGCTAAGCTGAGGACCAAATGTCACCCTGTGGTTAAGAACCCTTAAGGCCTTGCTGCCCAAAGGGCGGTCAGCCTCAGCATCACCCAGGAGCTTGTTAGAACAGCAGCATCCAGACCCGCTGCCCTGATCGGCCTGTTAACAAGCTCCCTGGGCGGTTTCTGCGCTGGCTCCTCACTGGCCTCCTTCTGGTTCCTAAAATATGCCGACGCCTGTGCCATATCAGGTCCTTCCCACTTCTGTTCCTTCTAGAAACGCTCTCCCCGCCAGATTCGCACGTGACTGGTCTTTCCCATCGTTCAGGTCCCAGGCTCAATGCCACCACTTGAGAAGAGCCTTCCCAGACTACCTGATGTGAAGTAGGTCCCCCTGCCAGAACCCCTCAAAGTACCTCGTACCCTCTTTAGGGACACACATCACCAATCTACTCATAGCTGCGCCACGAGGTTCGCCAACCTTCTGTGCCTTCCGCTAGAATTCAGGTCCGGAAGGCAAGCCCGCGAGCAGTCACCTGGGCGCCAGCACGGAGCGTGGCACGTGGCACACCATAGGCACAGGAGAAGTACTGACTGAGTCGATTCTGAAGGAGTAAATGTAGGACAAATCAGCCATCCCTCCAGGAATCAGGCTCACATTACCTAACTAACTATCCTGTAAATTAACCCATGGGCTCACTCTGCACATGGGTAACTGCGGTCTAGAAAAGGGTGGGGACTTACTCAAGGTCACCCAGCAGCACGTCTATAGCAGGACCAGACCTCTGACCTTTCAGGCCTCAGCACCTCAACCCTTGCCCGGACCCCCTGCCTGTCCCTTTGTGCGGCCTGACAAAGCAGGCTGTTTGCAGGGGCCACTGACCTACATTGTGAATAATTGCATTATGCAGAGGGACTCGCAGGCCAGCTGCTCTCCTTTCGCTGCACAGATGGGGGAGGCTTTTCCCCAGCAGTGTCTGCACGCCTCCCGCTGAGCAGCGGCTGGACCCGGAGTCAGGTGTGAGCATTCGCGGCCTCCGGCCATCACAGACAGGCATGGCCTCTCTGCTGGGCACTGTGCCCCTGCCCCCGTCAGGCAGGAAGAGCACTCTATCAGCTTGAATTCCGCCTGCAGCACCAGAGCACAGCCTTCAGGGCAGGCCTCTATTGAACGTGCAGCAATTAAGTCATTGCTCCCACACGCAGCACCTCCCAGGACCTCGCAGTTCACAGAGCAGGTTTATACCCACTGTCTCCTTGGAATTTGACAGGATGCTTGGGAGAGGCAGGGCAGGTTGTGGGGAGCACAGGGTGAGGGAGGAAAGAACACCGGTTTGAGAGTCAGACAGACCTGGGTTTGAATTTCAGCTCTGACACGGACCAGCTGGAGATGTGAGGCAAGTTACTTACCCTCTCTGTGCCTCCGTTTCCTCATTCATAAACTGAGTACAACACCGTGTTGATTCTTTTGAGGCTTCGACAAGAAGACATGTGGAGAGCTTGCAGCTTAGCAACTAGCACATCACCGTCACTCATGACCGGCCACCCTTGGTGTCCTTAGGGCGGCTCCTATTGGTGAGGTCCCCCCCCCCGCCCCCCGCTCTCTCTCTGAGGCCGCCTCTCATGGAGTCATCCTGATCTTCCTAGAATGGAAGACCCATGAGGACAGGGCTCTTGTCAGTCCTGATGATTGCTGCATTCCCCATGCCCAGAACAGTACCTGGCTAATGGTAGAGTTTGATAGTTAAGCATTGAGTGAATGAATGAATGGGTGAATGAGTGAATGATTACTTAGGTAATAGCCCAGGTGGACAGCAAGTAAGGAAGGAAAAGAGAAAGCAAGCAAGCTGGAAGATCTTATAGGCCAGTCCCCAGAGCTCAGGGAACCTTCTTAGGCTGGTGAAGAAGCTGTAGTCCACAGCTGCACAGGGAGTGGGCCTGAGATCCTAGCTCAGACCCTGATGTGAGGTCCCAGGGTGGCACCTACAGGGGTCAGTGCCCTGTATGTACCGGCCCTGGGCGGCATGGCCCCGCCCACAGTGGGAGCAGGGTGAGTGCAGTGCACAGCTACAGCCTGGGCCCTGCAGCTCCTCAGTAGTACCCCCTACCCCACCCCCATGCCCCCTGCCCCGGAAGGGGGTAGAGGGTGCCTCCATGGTGCCTGGAAATCTGACCTCGTTTAAGGCCAGTGGGTGCCTTCTGGAATAGCACAGGGTGCTGCTGAAGGCTTCGCCACTTACAGCCCCTTCAAGCCACAGACGTAGCTCGCGTCCCCCCAGCAGTGGGTCACAGCCTTGAGGCGGGACTCTCCGCACGGTTCTTTGGTTCCCTCTAGCGGCACTTCGGTGCACGACAATGCCTACAAGTAGGCGCTCAGGTAGCGGCGGGGCTCCCCACCCCCTCCCTTTGCGTGGTCAGCCCCATCTCTTCCCCTGTGAGTGACTGCTCAAACCACTCTGAACTCCAGTCCCAGGCACAATCAGGACGGATCAGACAAAAGATGGAAGAAGATGCATGGCTCTGACAGTTTGCTTTGAGGGTCAATGCAGGGGTCTTTTGACTTTATTCAGACTCCTCATCCCCAACCTGAACCAGAACCTCATCACTCCTGAAACCACCCCAACCCCTGCCACTCAGATTGTGTCCAGTGTGCAGAGATCCGGAGCTATGTGAGGGTGATGTTTGGACTAGGACATTGTTGTGCCTTAGTTCTAGATCCATGCCTTCGTACTGAGGAGACAGGGTAGAGGCATCTCTGCCAACCCTCAGGACCACTGACTTCTGTGAACTTTCTGCAGGCCCTTGGCTTTCTGTGGCCTCCCAGCTCTGCAGACGGGGCTTCATTTAAGCTTACTGAGGTGAATGGGAGACTGAAAGACCAGATGGAAGAACTAGGATTTCAGGATTCAAAAAGGTCAGAGCAGACCAGTGTGGGGATATAGAAGTGGGGTTGGGGACTCACTAACAAGGTAAAAGGTAACCAGCTGGAATGTCAGCTGCAGAAGGGAGAAGACAGAGCTAGCAGCACTTAGATGAAAATTACCTGATGGGGTCTTAGTCAACTGTAGGGAGCATTTGAATGACCAAGGTCAGGTATTTACTTAGAAAACCAAGGAGGTCTGGCTCAACGGCACAGGCGAACATGCTCAGCCCCACCTGGAGTGTGTAGCTCGACTCTAGGCCTGCAGATCAGTGGTAAACTCACGCAGTTTAAAGGACCAGGTCAACTTGTGGGAGGAGGTAATGTGTACCTTCACTTCAGCTTTCCCTCTGCTGAAGAAGAGTGTGCAGACTCAAGGAGAGAGCTTGGGATCATTCTGGGGAGGGAACCCCAGAAGAAAGACCAATCGATGGGTGGCGGTACAGGAAGAGAAGGTTCTGGTTCAATAAAGAACAGTGCAACCATCTCACCAAGAGTGGGGGGGGGCGCTCTCTGTCACTGCAGGTATGTAAGCCAGACAACCATTGTCACCTTCCAGTGAATAGAGTTTTCATTACCTTGAACAGAGTGTATGAGAGAATCATGTCCTCTATGCAGATAACCTAGGAATCCATCACAAAGTATTGCCTTTCATTGTAGAACAGACATGATCATCATTAACGGGTTTGCTATTCATGCATGACCATAATGGGCCTGTGTTCCTGCATCCTGACATCTGCTTAGTTGTCAGATATTTTAAAAAACAAACAAACAACAACAATAAAAAAACAAGTTTTGCCACAAAGTTACTGTTGACCTTGGGACCAAGTCTTTTCTCAGTCTCCTCAGTTAAACAATGAAAGGACATCAGGAAACTCCCATCACCCTAGTCCAGCTCCTGGGTGGGTAGCAGGGGAGGGGAGAGCTCTGGGCCTGGCACTCTGACTGTGGTTCCTGGAGATCACCTTCCCTGAGGTCTTTCACTAGAACCCACTGCCACCATTGCAGAGACCTCAGGAAACCCTCCTCTCCCATGTAGCACTCCAGCCTATGTATGGACTCAGTGACCTTGGAATTGTGGCTTAGGACAACAAAAGGAAAAATCAAGCCTGAGAGGGCATGCACCTGGACGATCTAGTTACAAACAGGCCTGAGCCCATGGGCCCCGCCACTCCCAGCTCTCCGGCTTTTGTGTGGGAGCACCATCTTTCCCCAACTCACAGATGCCCAGGCCATTGCCTGCCTCAAAGGCTAGACCTAGAAAGCAGGGCCAAAAGAAACACAGTGTCCATCCCCCACCTGCCTAAGGCCTGCTTTCCATACCCCTGGGTCCCCCCAAAGTGCCCCTCCCTCCTAGTGACTGACCCTGGAAATGCCTGCCCTTTATCCTCAGCATGTGGCTTTGCCCTGGGCCTCAACAGCACAACACAGTTCTTCGATGAGATACCCTCAATGGGATCTGTTCTAAAGGGAAACAGATTTGCAAAGAAATCTTCCACCTTATTTAGTCACTATGTCAGTGGTGTATGGATGTAGCAATCCGGAGGCTATTTTGTGTGTATTTGTAGGAATGAGCAAATGAGTGACTATTCTGACATTGTTGGAAACCAGGGATCTCACTGTGGGAGAAGGAAGATGTAAATGTGCAATACTGAAAGGCAAGCAAGAACCCCGTGGTGTTGGAGTTCATACCTATAGATAGATGACAGAGAAATAGAGATAGAATCATGGTAAATGCATGGATGGACGGACGGACGGACAGACGGAAGGAATAAAAAGCCTAGAAGTGAATGCTGCTCCACAAATAGCACATCTTCTGTGTACCATTCTCCACTAAAAAGAGGAATGGCTGATTCCAAGGGTGGGTCAAGGAAAGTACAAGGAGAGCCTCCTTGTGCCAAGAAGTGAGAAAGTGCTCGAAAAAATTGTGGGGACACTTTGAAAAAACACAAAAGGCAGCGTGGAGGGGTTTTCCATTGGTCAAATCTGGAAAACTTTGTGCATCAAAATGAATAATCATATTACTGGATTATAAGACACTGAACTACGAAAGGAACCCGCAAGTCCACATGGAAATACATAAATAAATGAGACGAAGGGGAAGGTCTTGTTTACAGTAGAATGCCAAGTATTTCAATGGATGATGGGGTTAGAAAATCACCGGTTTGCAGCCACCAAAGTAATGTGACTCAGGTAGGAATCATCAATGGGTGCTGAAAGCACCGAGTTAATGTTTGTGGGGGAACAGGATACCCACACAGTCTCAAAGTGTCGCCCACAGATTATTTATTAATTACAAGGGGGAAAGTGGAGAGATCCGGCAGACCTCATCACAACCAAATGACCACAGTTAACATCACCAATAATGGGGACAAAACGCCGTCCAGTGTCCCTAAAGTGAAGCACTGAGGAGGCCAAAACATCACTTACATAGGATTCCTGCCAAGGACGCATAACCTGAATCTAATCTTGAAAGCACGTTCAGACGAACCTAAATGGAGGGACATTGAACAAAAATCACTAAAACGAACACTTCAGAAGCCTCAGTGACATGGAAAACCAAAGTAGGTGGAGGAACTGTTTGAGATTAAAGGAAACTACAGGCATAACAAGTAAATGTAACTCATGGTCCCAGATTGGATCCAGCTTTGCAAAAACCACAATGACTTCAAAGAACATTATTAGGCTAATTGGCGAAACTTGAAAATGGATAGCATATTAGATAATATACTGTATCAACCTTAAATTTTCTGCATTTGGTAAGCGTGTATGGTTTTGTATTTTCTTAGGAAATACATGCTAGATTTTGGGGGATGAAGGGTTAGAATATCTACAAGTGTTTCAGGAAAAATATAGGTACAGTATATATATTTTCATTCCCTGGGTGTCCTTTTCTCCTCTTGCCACCACCTGCCTGACTCCCAGAGTTTCCCAGTCTTAACCCCTGAGCTTAGGTAAGATCCTCTCCACCCGCCCTGTTTGGGCAGAGCACTCTGCACTGGGGAACCTCATCAGTCTGAGCAGCCGCTGGATTGGCTGCCTGAGGTCAGGTGCCTACTCCTTGTCCAATAGCCTTTGGCCCCCGTTGGATCATGTGGCACATAACATGGCTGTCACCACTGCTCCCTTCTTGGGGGTGGTACCCCAGAGGGTCTCCTTAGAAAGGCTTGGCAGGCCCCGCACGTGGCCCAGCCAATGGATCCTGTATCTCTGGCTATCCAAGCTAGTCCCAGTGACACCTAAAGGCCTCCCTTACCTGACTTTGTGCCTCGTCCCCACCCTCCTCTTTCAACAAACATTACAGATGCCTGCTCTGGGCCAGGTCTCGTGCTGGGTTCTAGGGATACAAAAGTAACCCAGCCCCTACTCTTAGGAGCTCTGTCTCAAGTTGGAAGGGCATAAAGAATGCAAGATAACGAGCGCGGGCTGACTCATGGCGGACAAACAGAAAGCAGTCAATGCTGATTAAGGCCTGAGCCCCATGGGAACCCGGAGGTGGGGACCCAGAGGGGGGGACCCAGAGGGGGGTACCCAGAGGGGGGAACCCAGAGGGGGGAACCCAGAGGTGGGGACCCAGAGGTGGGGACACAGAAGTACAGTGGGGCCAGAAGACTTCCTGGACCGGGGCACTGGCTGTTGCTCATGGGAGGGAAAAGCGTTGTCAGGTAGGGACCTGGCTACTGGAAGGGCGCCCAGAGCCATCCCCGGGTTTCTGCTTTGTCTTTGCACAGCCGGACCCAGCAGGACGCGATATCTCCATCCGCCCGCTCCTGGAGCACTGCGAGAACTCCCACATGACCATCTGGCTCGGCATCGTCTATGCCTACAAGGGGCTTCTCATGGTAGGTGCAGAGTGGGGCAAGCACTTCCCGGTCACAACCCTCTGTCCCAGGGGCCTCTGTCGACACACAAATAAACAGAGCCCCAGGACTAAGCACTTACTCTGTGCCAGGCCAGATGTCCGCCACGTGTCATCTCAGTCCCCCATTTCACTGATGAGGACGCTGAGGCTCCGTTTGCCCAAGGTCACTCAGCTAGTAAGTGGCGGAGTCAAAAATGGGGTACCAGAGAGTAACCCCAAAACCTGTGAGTGAGCTCATAGCTGCCACTGTGCCACTGCTGGAACGGCAGTCTGTTGACATTTAGTGCCTCTTCACATTCCGAATGTCACTGGATCCTCTAAATCCATGGGAGGTCCGGACTCATCCGTTTTATAGATGGGGACAGCGAGGCTCAGAGGGGGTAAGTGGTGTGCCCAAGGCCGCCTGGTGGTCTGCAGTGCCGGCACCCAGCACTCTCGCCACTGCACTGGCCGTCTGTTACAATCAGAGAGCACTTTCCGAGCCCACCTGACACAATTGCGGGGTCTCTAAGTCACAGAGGACTGGAAAGTCAGCCCCACCCTGCCTTGCCCCGGAGCCGTCCTTTAGTCTTCCCTCCACTTCTGTGAAAACTGCACCTCCGCTTTCCGTCCCTCCAGAGCGGCTGCTGCCGCGCCCGCCTCAGATCCTCTGCAGGACAGCTGAGCCGCCATCCGCCTCTGCGTGGCCCCTCTCGGCGGTGGGGACAAACCCTGTCCGGAAGTCAGAAGCTGCTCAAATGCCTGTCAGTGAGGGGCCTCACCAAAAGAGCAGGTGGTAGGGGACCCTAGGCGAAGATTGTCCCCCTCCTCATACTAGCTGAGACCCTCTTCTGGTTTCCATGGAGGCCCTCTGAGGACGACTAGGCTGCCATTGGGGCCCCATGACGTAATGACCCTGGAGGTGTCCACAGGAGGTGCTCAGAGTGGACATGGGACCTTGAAGACTGGCCAAAGGTCGTGGTCTTGGAGAAGGACACACTCTGGGGACATAATCGCTAGAGCTGTCAGGGACAGGTGGCACAGACCTGAGGGCAGAGCCATCATCGGTGGGCACAGTTGCCGGAGGGCAGCCCTCAGGTCCATGTAAGGAAGGATTTTGTATAACGAGCAGTGTCCACGGAGGGCCCCTGGGGAGGAATGGGCTCCCTGTCACGGGAAGTGTGCGGCTTCCGGGACTTGAATTTCCGCAGCCCTTACCGAATAGAGAGTGAAACAGGCTCTTTCCTCCCGGCCTGCATGTCCTTGATCCAGAGACTGTGAAATTAGATTATGTGAATCAGATTCACTCCTTAAACTGGATTTATCTGTAATGTTTTGGCCATTCATTACCTTCCCCACCTACTTCCAAGAGTGGTGGGAGATGACTGAATCTCTTCCAGCGAAGCTAATACCTTCACTCAGGTATGTCAATAAAGCTGCATTGGACAGCACAAATGCTTTACTGCGTCCAGCGTGTGCAAGGGGCCTCCCCCAACCCTCCTGGCCCCTCGGGTTCATACTAAAACCCCACCTCCTAGCTCCTCCTGCTCTGGAACCTCAGCAGAATAGGCCCACTCTGCTGTCAGATGTTTCAGTGTCCCCCAACCCCACAGTCCACCCTGAGCATCTGTCACAGGTGTTCACTCATGGCTCCCACACTTCCAGGAATGGGGAGCTCACCCCCTTCAAAGAGCCTGTGCCCTCCATGGATGCTGTATTCGTTTCTTGTGGCTTCCATAACAGATCATTATCACAGACTGGTGGCTTGAAACCACAGAAATGTATTCTCACAGTTCTGGGGGCCAAAAGTCTGAAATCGAGGCAGGGTCACACTCCCTCCAAAGGCTTGAGGAGAGAATGCTTGTCCCCCAGGATCTGACAGCTCCAAGCATTCCTTGGCTTGTGACTGCCTTACTCCAATCGCTACCTCCGTCTTTGCGTGGCCTTCTCTACAAGTCTCTCCTCCTTGTGTCTCTTATAAGGACAGTTGTCATTTGATTTAGGACCCACCCAGATAATTCCGGAAAATCACATCTCAAGGTCCTTGATTTCAGGCATGTCCAACCTGCAGCCCAGGATGGCTTTGAATGCAACCCAACACAATTTCTTAAAACACTGAGACTTTTTTTATTACCTTTTTTTTGTTTTGTTTTGTCTTTTTAACTCATCAGCTATTGTTAGAGTTAGTGTATTTCTTGTGTGGCCCAAGACGATTCTTCTTCTGATGTTGCCCAGGGAAGCCAAAAGATTGGACACAGCTGCTTTATTTTATCTGCCAAGATTCTTTTTCCAAGTCAGGTCACAGTCACTGTTTCTGTGGACCAGGATGTGGACATATTTTTTAGGGCTACCATTCAACCCACTGTAGATGGGTTGCTTTTCTAGAAAGTCCTTCCTCATCCTCAGCTGAACCTAGCCTCAATGGAACTTGCACCCTCATTCTCCTCCTGGAAGACCTAACAACAAGTTATACCCTCTGTTTCTTCCTGGCACCCTTCAGAGATTTGCAGTCGGGCACCAGCTCCCCAGACTTGCATGTTGTGACAGGTGGAGACTCTCATGGTGGTTTGCTGGCCCACTGGCAGTGTGCCAGAGAGGAGGCCCGTGGACCCCCTGTCAGAGAGCAGGAGTCTGGGCGTCACTCACTGCTGCGGGACCCCAGGCAGGTCCCCCCGCCTCCCGCAGCCTCTGCTTCTTCCCCCGTGGGCCGGGGGCAGCCCTGCCGGTGCCCTTGCGGGATTGCAGGGGCTGCACTCAAGGAGGCAGCGCAAAGCCGACTTTCACCACCGCTGGGTTCCTTCTCTCCTTCGGTGTCTAGAACATCCTGGGCTTCTGGTTCCCCATTTTAAAAGGAATTAAAGCTATATAAATCAGTCTGCAAGATAACATACTAAGGAAAGGACAGGGAAACAACCACGATGGTAAAGTGTGATACCAATCACGGAACACCTTTTAACTTAACCTCTGTGCAGGACATTGCCATTTACAAAATGCTTTCACGTCCATCTTCTCTCTTCCTTTAGACAGCAACCCTGGGAGATAGGCATTATAATTTTCCCATTTCCCAGATACTGACACTGAGGTCCTGAGAGGTGTAGTGACTCACCCAAAGTCACATGGCCAGTGGACAGCAGAGCAGATTCCGGATCCTCTGGCCCTGCACCAGCCCCTTTTCCACCACACGGCCTTGTGCTGCCACACTGAGTCACACCTCAAGACACAGGCCCTCGCCGTGGTGTTCAGTGGCTCATGCGAAGCTGAGTGCCCCGGGCTGCAGTGCTGAGGTCAGAGGGAAAAGGGGTCTTCGTGGGAAGGCCTCCTCAAGGGGCTGGACGGCAGCCGAAGCCCCTGCACCAGTCTTGCTCAGCTCTCCCTCCCACCCGGCCGCACCCCCAGTTCCGCCCCGCGTTCCATCTGTACTTCCTTCTGCAGGCCTCGCCTTAGAGCACCCGTGAGAGCTAAACTCTCAGCACCCTGCTTCAGATCACAGTGGACTTCTACCCTGTTCAGTTCTGTAGGGAGATGTGTTGGTTATGAGCACAGCTGCAAGTGACCAAAAAAAGCCCACAAAAATATTAGTGGCTAAAGAGATAGTTAATTTGTCTCTCAGTAAGCAGTACAGGAGAGGTGGGGGGCCCTGGCATCTGAGCTCCTCGCATCTTGTTACCCCCTGTCTTCATCACTTGTGGTCCTAGATGGCTGCTCACGCTCCACCCCTGCCATTGCACTCCATGTAGTAAGGAGGAAAAGGCACCGTTTTCCTTTTAAAGACACTTCCCAGAACTTGTAGGCACTTGTACGCACTCGTACACACTACAGAGCATTCTCCAGAACCTAGTGTGTGCCACACTGAGCCTCACAGCTAGGAAATGTAGTCTATTCTCAGTGCCTGTGTGCATTGTGGGGTAACAGAAGTCCCACACACAGGGGCTTTGCCTAATTTAATAGGAAAAAAGACTGGACTGAATGAACTTCTAGAGGCACGGTCCCCTTGTGCCGCCATATTGCTGTGTGGCCTTGGGCAAGGCCCTTCCTCTCTCTGGGCCTCAGCGTTCTCTATAGCATGAGGGGAGGTGGCCGAGATCACGTCTGAAGTCCCTTCCCACTGTGGCCTCCTGTGGGTCTGTATGTGAACCAGGGGTGGGGGTGAAGGTAAACCAGACAGTTGTAACACCCCCAGACTCAACCCAGGGCCATGAGTGGAGACAGATGGTGACCTTCAGAAGACCTGGCCAACAGCAGAGCCCCAGCCTCCCTCCCCCAGCCCCCACTGCCCGAGTTCAGCAGCTTCTCAGAGCAGCGAGCAGCGCCGCCACGTGGTAACGACCGTCTCCCCTTTCTGTTCACCGTTTCAGCTGTTCGGTTGTTTCTTAGCTTGGGAGACCCGCAATGTGAGCATCCCAGCACTCAACGACAGCAAGTACATCGGCATGAGCGTCTACAACGTGGGGATCATGTGCATCATCGGGGCCGCCGTCTCCTTCCTGACCCGGGACCAGCCCAACGTGCAGTTCTGCATTGTGGCCCTGGTCATCATCTTCTGCAGCACCATCACGCTGTGCCTGGTGTTTGTGCCAAAGGTACCCGCCTGTCGCCCCCGGGCAGGGCAGTGCTGCCTTGCTGTCACTTCCCGAGTGTGAGGCTTCCTTTTTGTTGTTTGTTTCCGTGACGAACACAGTGCACATCACAGAAAGTTTGGAAAATGCAGAAAAGTGAAAACCAGACTTTTCAGAAATCTCACACAGTCCCACCGCCCAGAACTCCTCGCTGTCACTGTTTTGCTTCGGTGTTTTACTATTAATATCTTTGATGTGTTCCTTCCACTGTTTGTTTCACTGCTAGGCGGGGCGCCTTCCCAGACGGAGCTGTAATTATAGCGCGCCTACCGCTCTGCAGTTTGCCTTTCTCACTTCACTGTCTGTCCCGTATACTGCCCCACATTTCTAATCATCCCCGAGAGAAAGCTCCCCATGTCTGTGTCCACTCGATCTCTTACTGGTGAGCATTGCAGTTGTTGCCCGATTTTGTACATTATAAATAACTTCTCTTTTCTATATAACACATTTTCCTTGATTCCAAATATTCCCTGAAGATAGAATGGCAGAAGTAGTATTAGTGGGTCCAAAGGCATCCCCATTTTTAAAGGCCACTTACATCTTCCATTCATCTGAAGAGCTGACCCTCAGAACCAGCCCAAGAGGTATTTTTCCAACATTATCCTACCCAGCAGCAGGCGGGTGGACCAGAGGCCTCTTAGGAGCCCCCTGCAGTGGGCTGGTCTATATACAGGGAAGCCTGACCTCAGCGGGTCTCAAGAGGAAAGGAAGGGCAAGAAACGGTGAGAGTTGGGAAGGGGAGTGGGGCAGTGTCTGCCTAGGACAAGTGAGAGAGGAGAGACCACTCAGGGTCCTTCGTCCCCTAGAGGCTGTCCATGGTGCCATCCTCCTGGGTCCCCAACCAGTGTCTGCTCTGCCCTAAATGCCTCTGGTGTGTACTCCTTATTTCCCTAACCATCAGCACCTGCCCAAGTTCCAGGCCAAAGCCACAGCTCCTGTCCCTGCACTCTGACATTCCCTCCATGCTGTAAAAGATGCCAGATGATTCTAAGCCCGGCTCTGATGGTGTCACTCTGCTCTGTCAACCTCAGTAGGTCCTCACTGCCCTCCTGGTTCCAGGATCGAGTCTCTGACCTTTAGGACCTTTGGGTCTCCTCCAGGCTCCCCAAAGATCCCTGTCCACCATCCAAACTGCCCTTCTGCATAAATGCCCTGAGCTCCAGGCCTCCCTGGGACAGCACGTGCCATTTCTCCGCGCCCCACCCCGGGATTCCCTTATCCTCACCATCCTTCCAGACCCTCCACAGAGCTCAGCCCCTCACCTCTGGACCATGAGGCCCCTGGAGGTCAGGGACCTTGGCTCACTCAGCCCCCACTCTCCAATACTTAGCCCAGAGTCTGCCTCAAACCAGAGATGTTTCTCAACTAACTAAGTAAGATCAGGATCAAATGGCAACCTTTTCTTTAAAATGCCTTTATTGGTGACTGAGGTAGTCATCAATCAGTCTGTCCTCAAAACTCATCAATGGTTCTAATAAGCAGAAACCTTCACGTGCCTCCATTACATTGTCTTCACAATGGTCACCTTCAGGTTTATCTTTCACAAGGTGCAAGTCCTAACCCAGAGTAAGGCTTAGCTGGAGCCAGACCTGTGGGGCCCGAGGTGGACTCTGCAGGATTGGGATGCAGGTAGAGTCAGGGTCAGGAGACCAGACTTCTACTAGCAGGGAAGAAAGCCAAGACTCAGTGAGAGGACGGAGCCTGCCCCAGGCCACACACAAGCAGGTGGCAAAGACAAGCCTGGGTGCAGGGCTCTGGACCCCAGGCTGTATCCTTTCCAGGGACCCCTGTTGCCCCCATGCAGGACCTGCTGGGAGGGACGGGATGGGGAAGGAGAAAGAGGGCCCTACGCTTCTCTTTTCAACCCCACCTTTGTCCTGTCAGCTCATCACTCTGAGAACAAACCCAGATGCAGCAACTCAGAACAGACGGTTCCAGTTTACTCAGAATCAGAAGAAAGAAGATTCTAAAACGTCCACCTCAGTCACCAGCGTGAACCAAGCAAGCACATCCCGCCTGGAGGGCCTGCAGTCAGAAAACCATCGCCTGCGCATGAAGATCACAGAGGTACCTCCCCCAGCTCTGCTAGCCAGGGCCCTGTGCTCCCATTCCAGTGCCTGTGGCCCGGCGCAGGGACTCCCAGAGCTGCCACTCCCCACCTGCCTCACGGCTTTGCAGTCCCGGCCTGCTGTCATTATGGCTGCAAGAACCAGCGGAGCCTGACCTGGGCAGAGGCTGTCAGTCAGAATCCGGTAGGGCTCTTCGGGTCCACCACCGCTCCGATTCAAGACGTCCCCAGAAAGAAAGGCGTTCTCAGGGATTTGGGAGCTCCCAGATGATGCTAGTGAGCTGGAAAAATTCAGTTTCCCACTGCCTGTGTGTCTCCTTCCCTACTCACACTGAACACGGCACTTCTGACACTTCCCATCACTAAACCTGTGGGGGTTGTTCCCACACCAGGCACTTCTCAGTGACACCAGCTGGGTGCCCTACAATTTTGCTTCATTCTAACGCTGTCTATCTGGAGATAGTGTCTGATCCGACAGGTCAAGGGCTCAGTTTCACGAGATCGCTCCCACCCCACTTCAGATGCCAATGACAAGTCATAGATCCCAGGTTCCCCGCAACCTCTGTCTGACTTAGCTACCAGCTCCCACAGTCCCCTCCTCGGGTTTGATTGATTTGCTAGAGCAGCTCACAGAATTCAGGGGAACGTATTCACCAGTCTATTAAAGGGCCTGACAAAGCTTGATGAAGAAATTCATAGGGTTAGGTATGCGAGAGTCCCGGACACAGGAGCTTCTGTCCCCATGGAGTTGGGGTGCGCACCTTCCCCGTGTGGATGTGTTTGCCATCCCGGAGGCTCTCTGAACCCGGTACTTCTGGGATTTTTATGGAAGCTTCATCACATAGGCATGGTAGGTCACTAAGTCTCTTTTCACCCCTTCTCCCTTCAAGAGAATAGCGGGTGGGGTTGAAAATTCCAACCCTCTAATTATGGCTTGTTCTTCCTGGTGACCAACCCTCATCCAGGAGCCCACCTGGAGTCACCTCATTAGAACAAAAGACACTCTTGTCACCCAGGAAATTATAAGGGTTTCAGAAGCCCTGTGTCAGGAACAGGAGACAGAGGCCAAATATATTTTCTGTTATTTCACAAGTCGCTTCCTAACGATGTGCCCCCTCCTCAATTCTCCACTCTCCCAACACAACCCAGTAATCACCCCCATCTATAGGATGTACCTCAAGAGAGAAGGAAGTGAACAGAGGCTTCTCAGGAGGGGGAGAGTTTGCTGCAGCAGACCTCACCTTTGTCCTGAAGGTCCTCACCTGGTTTTTGAATACTTTAGAAAGGCCATAACCAGATTCCTCTGTGCTCGAGCCAAGGGAGAAAGTAAATCACCTTCTCTCCTTCCCCCTTCCCTTTGGGTCAAGGCTTGTGACTTGGGCTCTGTGTTTAACAGATGAGTTCTTATTCAGTGGGACAGCCAGGAAAGGGGCAAAGGAGAGTGTGTTGGTCAGGATATTGGCTAAGGTGCTGTCACAAGGAGACCCCAGAATAAAGTGGCCCAAAGAAAATACACATTTAGGTCTCCCTCACTCAATGGTCCTAAGGAGAGAGGTCCCCATTGGTGGGCAGCTCTATTCCCCAAGGACATTGGCCACCGGACTCCTTTGATCTTCTTGTCCTCGAGGTGTTTGTTCTCCCCTATGGTACAGTTAAAGCTGGGGAGAAGGCCTGTCCTGGTCTCTGTCTCAGGAAAGAAGGAGAAAGGGAGTCTGTGCAAGGGGTCGCCTTTTAAGCAAGTGATACGGAATCGTGCTCGTGTTGGTTCTACTCCAGTTACACTGGGAAGAGCTTATGCATCACACTGAGCCACGGGGAGGCTGGGAAATGTAGTCCCTAGGTCACGGTCCCAAGGAAGAAGTGAGACACGGGGTTGCCAGATTAGATACAGGATGCCCCCTTACATTAGGATTTCAGACGTCCAATCATATTTTTAGTATAAGTACATCCCACACAATGTTTGAGATGTACTTAAGCTGTAACTTTATGCTTTGGTATCTGAAATTCAAACGTGGCCGGCCATTCTGTACTTTTGTTTACTAGACCTGGCCGCCCCTACTGTGGGGGCTCAGTCGTCTGCTACAAAGATCCCCTACACAGCTGGAGGATGGGCAGCGCTCCCTCAGCCGCAGGAGCGAAGTAGGAAAGGTTTCGGTCCCTCCGAGCCCACTGCCCACTCCGTTTGCGTATCGGGCCTCTCTGTGACTACAACTACCACGTCTTGTGTCTTGACACATGACTTTGCCTGGCGCACTGCAGCAGGGAAGCATTCACTCACTTTAGGAAGCTGAACATCCAAGCCGCGGTCACAAACCCCGGGATGCTGGCATTTTCCTGGCATCGAATCATAATGTGACCCCCGGTCGCTTCCACTCTTTGACCCTAGCCCTGCTGTCAGAATCACACAGAAAAAGGTTTCTCTCCCTCCTCCACATAGTAAACTTAATAACCAATTGATGGCTGCGCCCTTGACATTGGAGCAGCACCTTACAGCGTGACACCTACCTCCCCAGCTTCCACCCACTGCCCAACACACACGCATCCCCAGGCTTCTCGGGGCTGAACTGCCCGAGCTTTGCATCTGACTCTTATATAATCTGGGGGCAACTGGGACCCCTCCTGACTCCCTCATCTGAGGAAGCCCCTACTGGCCTGCGTCTCCGTGCCACTGTGAATGTCAGAGCTGTCCTCCCTCCCACCAAGGGTCCTGCTAGGTATCAGTAATAGTAATTACAGTAATAGTATTATAGTAGCAGGTTACGCTCATGTGTCAAGCCTTGGGCTAAACCTTCATTATATTATCTCATTTAATCTTCACAAGACACACACCCCACCCCAGGAGGTAGATTTTGTTATTATCCCGTCCTACAGATGAAGAAACTGAGACTCAGTTCTCACAGCCAGTAAGGAGCAGCCCTGGGTTTGTCCCTAGGCCTGTCCAGCTTCAGAGCCGGAGCTCTTGCGTGGTGGCTCCATCCAGGGTCGGGCCTGCACTGGACACATCGTTGCAAATCCCAGGCCCCTCTCACCACAGCTTCTCCCAGAACGAGAGCGGGCAGGGCCTTCTGGGCCTGTCTCACTCCCAGCGCCCCCCGCCCCCCACCGAAGCCAGCCCCAAGCTGCTGCTTGGCTCTCGAGGCCTGGCTGCCAGGGCCGGGGCGGGGCCTCTGACTCAGCTGGAGCCTTTGTCTTCTAGCTGGATAAAGACTTGGAAGAGGTTACCATGCAGCTGCAGGATACCCCAGAAAAGACCACCTACATTAAACAGAACCACTACCAAGAGCTCAATGACATCCTTAACCTGGGGAACTTTACCGAGAGCACAGGTAAGAGGAGGCGGAGCTCCTGGAATGTGGGGGCCAGGTAACAGACACCGGCTGTCCACCTTCCATTTCTACAGATGAAGCAACTGGGGCTCAGACAGGGGCGGAGCTGGTCCGAAGTCACACAAGCAGAGCTGGAGTATCTGGTCTCCTGACCAGAGTTCAGTGTCCATCTGCCTAGAGCTGGGGCTTCTGTTTGTCAGTCCCTTGGGCTCCGGTTGCACCCAGACACCACGTGGCCAGCGTGCCCAGTGTCCTGACTGGGGCATCACTGTTCTTAACAAACAGTTTACCTGTACTTCTCCCGACAACATTTCTCGGTTCCAAATGCCCCTCATCAATGTACAGGAAAGGGATGGTTAGTCAGATAGGACACACTGCTCCATCTCCCCAACCACCTGGAAATGCAAGCTGAAGTAACACAAGTCCCCTTTTTTGCCTACATTTCAATAAAATTTTAAAAGATTATCATTGCACCCCCCTGTACCAGTGAAAAGGGCCTTCAGATTAGAACCTCTCGTTTCTAAATTATACCGCTTATAGGCTGCATTGGTCACAATTTTTTCTTTTTTTTCTTTTCTTCTTGGAGAAAAGGATGACACAGGGCACACCACACACATCCCCGGCGTGGCATGCCACTTTCATCCCCCCGGAGGAGGCGGCCGGGCTCCCTGCCTTGGTGCTGGGAGAGCTGCCGCAGAGGCCGTGCCTTGGAGAATGCAGAGGGGCGCTGGGCCATTTTGCATTCTCTCTCCTTGGGCAGCCTCCTGAAAAGATTGCATTGCTGATTTTTCAAAATGAAGGAAATAGAGTGTGTTGTGATACTGTTGTTTTGCATTCAGATGGGGGAAAGACCATTTTAAAAAATCACCTCGATCAAAATCCCCAGCTACAGTGGAACACAACAGAGCCCTCTCGAACATGCAAAGATCCTATAGAAGATATAAACTCCCCAGAACAGTAAGTACCTTCTCCAGGAATTGTCGCCAAAGAGTACGTGACTCCTGCACAGCCGTTTACGATTTGTACCATGTTCTCACGTGCGGTATTTTATTTGAACTCCACAGCAATCCCATGACGCAGGTCAAACGACAGTTCAAAGCGGGAGGTGACTTGTCAAAGGTCACCCCGATGATGAGTGCAGGAGACAGGATTTGAACTCAGGTCTATCCAATATCAAATTCCATGTTCTCCACTGTAGCACACGGCCTTTGTATGTATGAAATTTCACCTTGCTAAGTGTGTTTATTTAACAATGATTTGCTGAGACCAACTATGGGTCAGACACAACAGTGAAGAAAACAGATGAAAATCCCTCCCTTCATGGAGCTTCCAATCTATCTGGTAAGACAATAACTTAATCTAAAAAGCAAAAATAGTAAGTTAAATGATAGCTGCTCTGGAGAAGACTAAAGCAGGGGAGGGGGTTAGGGAGTATAATTTCAGAGAAGACTCAACGAGAAGGCGGCGTCTAAGCAAAGACCTGGACATCTCAGAATGCTTTGTTTCATTGGCAGTTTCTAGTTCTTCCCAGCTCACAGAAGACTGGAAGCAGCGATTAGAAATGTCAACCCTGCAAGTTGGCTCCTGGGAAGTGACAGGCAGTGAGGAACCAGCAAAAACATCTGAATTACCACCTGCCATTTTGGGGCCATTAGCGTTAGAGCCGCTAGCCTCCCAGCCCAATTAGCTCCAAGGCCTCACCAGCTTGCAGTCCAGAACAATTACTGACGGTTACATGACATTCAACAGTTGTTTACCTATCCCTTCCCTCCATGAGAGTGTAAGCACCTTGACAGTGAGCTATGAGTCCTTTGTATGTCCCCTGGACTTAGGCTGACCAGATGCACCGTTTTAAACGGGACAGAAAGCAACGGTACTGTCCCCTTTCAAATGGTACATCTGGCTGGCGGGCCTGGGCTGAGCACAGGTTCCTGCACTGAGCAGTTCTGTTGAATGAATGAGAGGACAAGCAGGATCCCACCAGACAGCTGAGTGCCGCGGCTCTGCCAACCACCGACAGACACCTACCTTGCCCAGGCAGAACTTTCTGGGTGTTCAGACAAGCACTCTTTCCCAGGGCAGAGTTCATTCTTCAGCTCCCCTTTTCCTGGGCTCTTTGCAAACTTTATTTCCTTAAGGAATAGATCATAGCTGACGCTATACAGGTTCCACTTCAATTTCAACATGAGATCTCCAGCACTTTATCTCATGAGCACCAGTGAAGTATCTCTTGGGAGGAGTCCTTCTACAACAGGTCCCCGGGGCAGTGGGGCAGTCCTGCACCTGTCCCCATCCGCCTCAGATCTCCATCAGTGCCCCACACACCCCGCAGGGCACAGCCTGGTGGACTGAGGCAGCCCCTGTGAATTGACTGGCCTTGCCCACAAAGTTCTGGGGTTTAACAGAAGAAGCCGGAGTCCCACCTTTCCAGTCTGGCTTTGCTTCTGTGAACAAGTTACAGGAACTCTATACCCTTCTATCATCTTTCTAATGGGAGTAGCAGTGCTGCTTTTACCTCTTAGGTTTTTGTCAAGAACTGGGTTTTTGTCACCTGAGGACACAGGGGATGCAGTGTCCCAGCTGCCACGAGAACTGCACCAAGTGCAGCTGAGCAGAGCAGGGGGCGGCGGCCTGGGCACATTCCCCGAAGCGGCCTTTCTGACAATTCAGGTGACCAGGGAGGCAGGAGACAGGTCCCTTTTCACCGGCTCCTCCACCAGTCACACAAACCCACCTCCTGGCTCTGGTTTTTGTGGCTGCATCTCGGGAATGTACCGAAGGCTCTGGGGGCTTACAGGAGGAAGGGGCTCGCTCCCTGAGGGCGTTAGCACTAAGAAGGTGACAACTTGAAGGAGCAGCTGACCCACGAGTAGAACAGGGGGGGCTCCAGGCTGGGAACCGTGTGTGCAAAGGCAGCCCGGGCGGCCATGAGCGGTGTTTTGTGGGAAATGACCCCGGAGGGTAGGCTTTGTGGGCGGAGGGCGTAGAAGGTTCAACTGCAGAATTTGTTCTATTCTGTTTTTGATGTATTTTATTTTATTTGTAAATTTGCTGGGGTGACGGTGGTTTAGTAAAATTACATAGGTGTCAAGTGCACAGTTCTACAATACATCCTCCACGTGTTGCATCGTGTGCTCAGCAGCCAGAGTCAGCTCTCCCATCACCATGTATTCGCCACCCTCTCCACCACCCCCTCCCCCACTACCCTCCGGTAACCACTAAACTACTGTCTCTGTCCACGAATTAGTGTCTGTTTATCTTGTTCCTTCGTTACTTTCAGTTTGAGTTAACGTTGCAGTTAAGTCACATGGTTCTTGACTTCTGTCTGACGTACTTCGCTTAGCATGGCAATCTCAGGTCCACCACGTTGTTGCAGGTGGCAGCATTTCATCGTTGCTTATGGATGAGTAATATTCCATTGTGTGCTGCAGAATTTGGTGATAGACAGATTTTAGGGAGTCCTGAGTGTCCTGTCCCAGTGTTGAAAAGAGGATGCTAGTTACCAAAGAAGCCAAAAGACCCCGATGGAATCTACTGGAATTGGCCCAGCAAGAAGGACAGGTCCTGGGCAAGGCAGGGGCGGTGGAGCCCATAGGGAAGGATGGAGCAGCTGAGAAGCCTTCCAGGGATGGAACCCAAAGCCAAGTCCATGTGGAGGCTTGCAAGAGTGGAGAATGAGAATGGTTGGTGTTTGCAGCAAAGCCCTGTCAACAGGGCAAAGTCTTGTTCTCAGAAATCACCGGAAGCTCAAGAAACAGCGCCCTTGCTCATTGCCTCCCTGGTTATTGCCAGGGCAGTAGTTGGCACATGGAAGCCTGCATAACAGGGTGAATGGTTAGATAACAGGATGGGCAGATCTTGGATTCAGAGAAAAGTGTGCTACTACCATCAGCCTCTTAGCCAAAGCAAGTCCAAGGAACTTTCTAGTGAGCAGCCAGATGGCCTTCATTAACACTCATCCCTCTCTCTTTCTCTCCCCGCCACAGCATCCAGCGCCGGCTGTCCCTGCAGCTCCCCATCCTCCACCACGCCTACCTCCCGTCCATCGGAGGCGTGGACGCCAGCTGCGTCAGCCCCTGCGTCAGCCCCACCGCCAGCCCCCGTCACAGACACGTGCCACCCTCCTTCCGAGTTATGGTCTCGGGCCTGTAAGGGTGGGAGGCCTGGGGCCGGGGCTGGGGCCTCCCCCGTGACAGAACCACACGGAGCAGAGGCGTCTGCTACAGGAACACTGTCAGCTGTGGCTGCAGAGAAGCTGGCGCCATGGCTGGCCTTGGGGACTGCTCACATGGCACTCAGGTGGACAGGATGGGGGGCCCCTGGCACCTGACCTCGCGCCTTATTTGTGAAGTTTTTATTCTTTCACAAAGAAGAGGAACGAAAAGGACTTCTTCGTTAATGTCTGAAAAGAGGAGGAACTGGGATATTTGAAACTTTGCAAAAAAAAAAAAACAAAAAAGATCCTCGACAAGGACAGCGTCACTAGAACTCCAGCTAGAAGTCACTGAACAGCCTTGGGGAGAGGCGAGAGGCTTCCGGAGAAACGGCCTCTGCCTCCTCACACACATCACTGGCTGTGCCCCCAACCCCCCAGGCCAGCCCCTCTCCCCTCGGGGACGGAGTAGGCAGGGCAGCCAGGGCCCCAGCTGCCGGTCCAGCCAAGCCCAGCCCTCCCGGCTGGGAGCCTGCAGGCCTGCGGCCAGGCACAGCAGGCAAGCGACGGCGGGCAGGGCTCGGAGTGGGAGCAGGCCGACCCCCAGGCCTCCCGGGGGACCCGACTCTCTGATAAATGCCACACATTAACACAATAACACCTGTTCTGGACCGTGGGGATTTAGGGCACGTCACTGCAGACACGCTCTGCAGCAATCACCGACAGTCGGTCATGCACCCACCATACTGGCCATGTCCTTGTGTTTGTGTCAGGTGTTCCCGGGACTAAGGGGGGCCACCTGAGCTAATCATGGAGTGTCTGTTTCCAGCATACACGGAAAAGAAAGATTGTGCACTTTAACCTCTCTCATCAGGGCCCAAGGGCTGCCCGGGTTGTTGTTATTTTGATTTTTTTCCCACTGTGTTTCTGACCAAAGTGAATCAGGGCACTCCTCTAGAAGACATCCCTGTAGTCGTCAGGGAAAGAGTTGCTAGCTGAGGACTTCCCTCTGTTTCCTGAAGGCAGCCTTCCATCCAGACAAGCCGGTAAGCTCTGCCCTTGGGGGTCGTGGGGGCGATGCTCATTCGTAAGATCACTCTTCCCTTTTAATTGGACCCCATACATGGAGCCCTGGCCTGGGAATCAGAGAGACCTGGGTTCAAGTCCTCACTCCACTGTGGACTCCCTCCATGACCTTGAGCAAGTCACTAGTGTCTCTCCGAGCCTCAGTTTCCCCCCTCCAACAAATTGGGGTTGAAATAACACCCATCCTGCCTACCTCGCAGGGTCACTCTGAGGATCAAAACTTGGTCTTGTCCAGGAAAGCTTCGTACCAAACAGCGAAGCGGCCCTGACCCGTGAGGTATCAGGATGACCACGACCTTCAGCCCTCACGACAGCCAGGAGTGTGGCCCAGAGAAGCTCCCAGCACAGCCCTCTACCAGGACCAGCCCAGCTGGAGAGAAACTCCCTGTGACTTTTGTGACATTTCTAGGTTCCTTCTTTGCTCAAGAAAGGCCTGAATGACAGCGTCCAGGACGTCTGCACAACTGAGCAGTCGCTCACACCCTAAAGAAACCTAATGGCAGCTTCAATGGGCAGGCAATAATCTCTTCCCAGACCACCGAGGTCAGGAGTACGCTGCTGTCACCACCAGGCTGTGACAAAAGGGCCCACAGGAATCTCACCATCACCAACATTTCAAAGCACCCTATTTCACATAGCATAGCTTTCCTCTCCCCACCCCCAAAGAGAGGTGATGGAGGTACTATAGCTTTTAGGGGAAAAAAAAAACTTAACACGTCACAGGCCAAGTTGAAGTCATTGTCTGTCTAAGCACTAAAAGGCGGTGGTGCCACTCACTGTGTATTACCAGTATTTCCTTGTTTTCTTGATTTCACCAAAATCAGATTTAATTTAAAGGGCCCCATTAAGATTTCAAAGGGAAAGAGACAATTCATTGTACATAATGTATACACACACACACACACACACACACACACACACACACACACAAATACCTGTAGAAATATTATTCCAGCATAGCAGGAAAAAAAAGAAACAAAAGTATTGGGCAGTCGGGGGTGAGCGTGTACGTCCGTAACCCATTGTGCTCCTGAACGTGCACCGTCTTCTAGGTTAACCCACAAAGTACATCCTTTGTCTTAATGATACTGTAGGTTCACCCATTTTTTTAAATTTCCCCGCGAATAACAAGACCACAGACGTGACTCTAGCTATTTAACGGTCTGTTCTTTTCTACGCAGCAAACACACCGTACATTTCCAAAAAGGCTTCAGCCTGAAGGCGTTAGTGCACAAATGCTTTAAATTAGACTGGAACTGCCAGAATCAAATGTAAATGAGGAATTTCTCCTACCCCTGTTGCATGGTATCAATTTTTAATAAATTGTTGCAAATTTGTTTTTATGAATAAACGAGAAAACACTGTCGCCTTTACTGCCTACACTTCGGCCCACAATGCAGGTCAGATCAGGCCATGTTCCTCCACTCGGAAACTCAGGGGACAGTTCTGGGCTTGCCTGCTCAGCGTCCTCCCTTCCTCCTGAAGCTGACCACCTCTGCTGACAGTATCAGAGCAGCTCTGTTCCCATGTGACCCAGATTCTGGCCACAGGTGATGGAGCCAAGGTGGGAACCAAGGTGGGGATGTGACCTGAGCTGGGCCAGTAAGTTCCTGCCCCAGGATTCCTCCATGGAGAGAAACGTAGTGATCCAGGAAAGAGAAAAATGAAACCAATACACAAACATGATCAAGAGATGGGTCCTGAAGGCCAGCAGCTCCCTGGACCTCCCTACGCTGGGATGTCCAGGCCTTCCTTGGCATCTCAGTTCTTCCAATAAATCGCCCTTTTTGCCCAGGTTAGTTCAAGTTCAGTTCCCAACACTTGCAACCAAAAGTTTCCTGACGAAGCCAGAAGCCTCACTGCCCCACCTCCGGGCCCTGAGCCCCCCTCCGGGCCATGTCCACTCATGAGATCCAGCCCCTTGCTCCGCTCCAGCTTGGTCATCCACCTCCCCCAGCCCCTAAGGACGGGGCTTCCCCCACCATGCTGGGCTCTCAGCCTGCAGCTGCATCCAAATCCTCCCGGTCCTTCAGCATCCCATCCAAAATGCCCTCCTCGATCCCCCAGGATGAAATCCTCTCTTCTCATTTTCTGTGCTGAGGAGGCTGTCCCTCTCTCATGACACTGGGCACATAGTCATGCTGGTCGCTCCTCTCCACCCCCGACCATGAGCTCCCTGAAGATGGGGGTCACATCTGCTTCCTCGATGTCCCACCCAGCCTCAGGCCCCCCACCCCATTGGCTCAGAACAGGCTTTGACGAGGCCTTGGCAGAACTGAACATTTTGGCCGAGGCATGTCCACATTGGTGACTGGGTCTGGAAGACTGAGCAAGGACAAGGTGGCCAAAGCAGGCTGGAGAGACCCGGGGCCAGGTGCCTGAGTGCGGGCACTGGACTACAGACTCCCTGGGAGGCTGGTCCCAGGCTGGCATTTCCTTGTGCCCTGATTCTCAGTGGTGAACCTGACACGGAGCAGGACTCCTGAATCCTGACCCCAAGAGAGTCCTGCTCCACGCCACCTTCCATATGGCCCTCCAATGTGACATCGGATGTTCGAAAACGGGAAACAGGTCCAACATGGAAGAGGAACCTGCCCGAGGTCACCTAGTGAGTCGCGGCAAAGGCAGGAACAGAACCAGAACCCCTACTGGTCTTCCTTCTCTACCTGACCTAGACTCACAGAAATTAAGAGCTAAGAAAGACCTCAGCGGTCTTAGCCAGCCCCTCATTTTATAGGTGGGGAAACTGAGGCCCAGTGACAGGAGCCAGTCAAGCAGAAGGTCCTGAGAGGGCAGGCATGGACCCTGGATAGCCTAGCTTTGAGACTCCAGCTCTTTTCTCTTGAGTCTACCTCCTCCCACTTGACCCAGAACCCCAGGTATATAGAACCGCCATGGCGAGGAGGTAGCACAACACGGAGACATTTCTCTGCTGCCTCAGCTTCTTGAGAGAGCTTCCTATTTCCTCACTAAATATGGAATCTGCTGATGAAAACATCTGACCTCTCCTCTTAGCACATCTGAAAGAGAGAAATGCCCACAGGGTAGACGAAACCCTCATTACCATGCTACTAAAGTCCTTCGTGCCTTGCTTGAAGGTTCACCATTAACTGCAATCTGAAGGGAAGGCCCAGAGAGCAGTGTTGTGTGTTCTTTTTGAAAGGGCTCTGTCTTCCTTTGGTTACGACGGGCTCGTTTCTGAGGTTTTAGAAAGACTATTTCCCAGCCTCTAGGAGAGCCATTCTAGAGTTGAAGCCCTTTGAGAAAGCCTGCCTGGGAGTCTCCTGTGAAGACAGCCCTGGGATTTGCTTTGAGGGAGGGAGGCCTGAGCTTCCAGGCAGTTTCCTGAGCTCAGCAATCTCCTCTCAGCAAGGACCCCCCCACCTGGATCTAGTTCTAAAGGCCTGAAAGCCAGTGATAGGGCGAAGGGGTGGCGCTGGATTTTAAAAAGCAGGTTAGTGGCCACTGGCTACTCTGCCTGTTGAGTCCCGTTTCTGTCCTTCCTCTGGAAGCACAGCCCTGCTAAAAGGACATGGGGATTGGCTCAGGGATGTGCTCATCACCTAAGCCCAGCCAATCAGAACGCTTCCCGAGGTTTCCTGCCAGAGTTTTCAGGAGGGAACTGAGCTCTGGTGACATCATTTGAGCTCAGGGACCTGCAATGCCTAAAGATATATCTGCCCTTGAGCTTCTTGGTTTTGAGCTAATACGTCCCTTTGTCTGCTTACAGTGTAGGGTTTCTATCAAAAGAAACCTGTGGGAATGGGGGTGGGGGAGTCAAGGGGCTCCACAGGAGGGCTCACTGTTGTCCGAAACTTGAGAATTCTGCCCTTCTCCCTTCCCCTCATTTCGAGGGGACATTTGGGAACTACTTCCCTGTTCCCATAAACACCGCTGCGTAGGGAGGGCCGCGAAGGAAGCAGCGGGGCCTAAGAAGCCTCGGGATGCTAAAAAAACAAGGTCATTGGTCAGGCTGAGGACCTAAGGACTGGCACCACACCGTGCCCCCAGGAAGGGCCCTGTGTCTCTTCTGCACTCTCTGCCCTTGTCCTCTGCCTGCCCCCGTACCTCCTTGGCTGGTCACACCTTGCTTAACCCCGAGGAGGAGGGTTTGTGAGGTCCTGGGCAATAAATGATTAATACACCCTCCTGAAGAGAAAATTAATCCCTACCTACCCCCACCCCCACCCCCACCCCATGCCTGAAACCCCTGGCTCCCTCAGTCATGCCTGGTCCGACCCTACACGGCCCTGGGTGGGTCCTGCCTGGAGATGGCAGTTCACTGCCTGGTTCCTCCAGGTTTCCCCCCCAGGAGCTCCAAGCCCCCAGTAGGGCACCCACTGAGCCCCTGCCCTTGGTCAGAACGTGTGCTGGGCACTTACTAGGGTATCAACAGTGAATAGGTCACAGGTCTCAAGAAGCTCATGGACTAGTGGGGTGAAAGACGCATAAAGAGCAAACGACAATAGCACATGATAAGCACCTAGCTCAGAGCCAGAGAATGTTTCCTGGGAGTCGAAACCTCCCTACAGCATGGGCTTCGTGGGCATGTGACCTGTGTAGTTGCTCACGAGAATCCCATACTTGACTTAATGCTCTGCTGTTGCTGTTTTGAAATTTTTAATAACTTTTGAACAAAGGGCCAGCATTGTCATTTTGTACTGGGCCCTACGGATTCTATAGCCAGCCCTATACATAGACCCCAAAATGAGTAGGAGCCAGCCAGCAAAAGGGGGAAGGAAGAGGGAGGCATAGGGAGGGAACTGGCAGCCCAGCTCCTGTAGGATGCACGCCCAGCTGAGGCTGCTGTGGCTGCTCCCAAGACCAGCCGGGTGGTTGCATGTTAATCCGTTACACCAGAAGCCACAGGGCCTCAGACCCCTGAATGATCAGACTGCAGGCATCCTGTCTGTGTGTGATGACATGAGTCATCTCTCCAAATGCTCAGGCCTGGGCACAGATTCTCCTCCCACACTTATCTGGCTGTGTGGCTTTGGATGATTCAATCAACCTCTCTGAGCTTCTGGCCCCACATCTATAAAATGGATATGATACCTCATTCAGGGGATCATGTAGGTGAAAGTGCTTTGTAAGCACTGAGCTGATATTTGCTCTTCCCAGACAAGCAGTCTGTCAAGTGAACAGCTTCGATAAATGCAGTGGGGCAGCCAGCAGTGATCTCATCTCCTAGTAACGGAATGCATCTCAAGTAGGAAACTCTTAGGGAGAAGGAATATCTTGACACACTCTGGGGAGTTGGGGAGGTCAGATTCTGGAGACAAGGCTGAAAAGAGAGACAAGGCAACAGTTCAGTTATAGAAAGGACTAGAAATCTGGGGATGGAAAGAGAGAGAAAGGTAAGAAAGAAGGGTTCAGTGTTCAAGTAACATGGCAGTGTGGCCAAAAGACTTTTAAGAACAGATTTGCCGGACACTTGCTTTTAAGTCATTTGTGTTAGGAAGTAAACCCTCTCCTTCCTTTCCCTTCACTGCCTCCTGCAAAATGTCCCTCAGCCTTCAGTAATGTTTACCATGCAAGCAAAAGTCTTGTGGGTTTTGGTGGAAATGAAAGAAAGGGACAAGTTCTATTTGGGTTTGGGTCAGGGGTAAAGTGGAGATAAAAAAAGAAGCAACCACAAGATGCAGAGTGAAAACAGCCCTGTGGAGTCGCAGGTGACCATGAGCACATAAGCATTGGAAAGGCACTGGGATGGCAAGTGAGGTTCCCCTTAGATCCCACCGGCACCGGCACCCTTGCTGACATCTAGGTTTACAGAAGGAATAGAAAACATTTTATCCCAGAGAGCTGTAAACCTCAAAGACCCTGAATGCAAAGGTAGAAATGGTAGAAAACAAGTAACACCATGGTCACCTGGATCACAAAATAATGCCCACAGTCACAGCTTTGGAGGGGGTGAGATTGGAGAAGCTGGCCGCCTGCAGGCTCGGGTGGCGCTGAAGAGCTGTTAGCCTGGCCATCTTTGCTCTCAAGGTCACAGCCACGCTCTCTGCTCTGGTCCACCAGCCTGTAACTGGAGAATTCTGGCACTCACGGGGAGTTAGGGCTCTGTGCCAAGAGGAAAGGCATTTGATTTTTCTCCATCTGAATTCCACCGCCCGGGGCAGTGTTCCTCAAACTTGGAAACTGTGGGGACACTTTTTAAGAAATGGCATTGACTTAAATTGTTTTTATAAAAAAAATTACCTAAATGTGTTCCAACTAGATATAAACTCATGCTTATATCCTTCATATGAAAGTCAAATGAATTTATAAATTAAACACAAACAAAGTGACAAAACCAATTTTTAAAAACCATATTAACAACATTGATTTAATGTGATAAATGAGCTTTTGCTGAAATATACATGGCTGCTCTCGCGGTGAGCACAGCACCAACGGCTCCCGGGCACGTTCCTTTGAATTCAGCCTGCCTGGTGTGATGGCTCAATTATCACCCTGCTTTTCTTTATTTAAACTACTGTGAAAACTTCATTTATTCCACAGGCCGTAACATCATTTGGCCTGCTATTGGCTCTGACACATCACTTCTCTGTCCAGTCCACCTTTGCTTTGCTTTTCATGAGCCATTGGCAGTCGTGGGGCCACACAGATAATACACAGATCAAATGGTGATTGAATGCTGATGCTCGGTGTTTTGCAGGCCTAAGCTCATTTAGATCTCACAGGGACCCTAGAGTAGAACGATTATTGCTGCCCTTTTGCAACTAAATACGCTCAGGCCTAGAGGGTGAGTGCTGCCCTGGGTCATGCAGCTGCAGTGTAGAGTTGGCATTTGAACATGGGCCGTCCAATGCCAGAGCATGCCCTCTTTAGCACTCCCTTAAGCAGCCTCATCAGAAGGAGCTGGATTCAGATGACTCAGAATATGCCTAATTTAATTTAATTTGTTTTAGATTATCTTGAAATGAAAACACAGTCTTTTCTATTTGTTTAAATGATAAGTTTTATATTACGGATTTTAACCATCCTAAACAACTAACGTAGAAGATACGCACATGGTTAAGACAACTTTGAGTGGTTCCTGCTATGTCTTCCTTCTACCCGGAGCCTCCCCACAGGCAACCACGTTCTCTGTTTCTTCTGAATATTCTTTTCCTGGCTCGTAGCCAAAGATTTGATGAGATTTGGGGCACGATCTTTTTTAATTTGTAGATTGGCACACCTCTGAGATTCATCTGTGGCATTATCTGAGGTGCTGAACCCTGGTCTGATCACCTCTGACCCAGGCAATGTCTCACAGGGAAACCCCTACTGCCCTGAAGCCCGGACAAGCCTACAACACGGATGAAGCTATACAGAGACAACACTCTATCCAAGTTGCCCATTGCCCAGATACCCTCACCCCAACCCCTGACCACTGATTCCTGGAGCAGTCAGGTCTCTGAGATCTAGCAGAGGGATTCTGCAGCATCCCTGGGCAGGGTAAGCAAGCAAGAAGATGCTCTCCCTTCTGGGGAGAAATGCCGGCCCTGCATGTAATACTCACTGCTTAGAAACAACCAGGCTGGCAAAAACTGGAAAATACACAAATGGAATCCACAGTAGAATATTTAACCATATGACATAGTATAGTCACAGAATGGAATATTATACAGCAGTAAGAATGGAAAAAACTACAACTATATGTGGCAATATGAATTACTCTAAAAAACTTGTAGAGTGAAAGAAGCCAGACATCAGAGAGTATGTACTGTAGGACTTCATTGATAAAAAGTGCAAAAATAAGCAAAACTAATCTATCAGAAGAGTGGTTACCCTTGGTGGGGATGGGTAGTGGGAAAGATGGTATAAGGAGGGCTTCTGGGTGCTGGTGATGTTCTGGTTCTTGCTCTGAGCACTGGTTATAGGCCTGTGTTAATTTCACGAAAATTCTTTGAGCTGTACATTTATGATATGTGATTATATATATACATATACACATACGCATAATCACACACATATATTTTATATATACATATATAAAATATAAGTAAAATATGTACATTATATATACTCATATATATAAAAAATCACATACACATATATACAATCACACATAACTATGTATATGCATCAATAAAATATGCCTTTCTTGGGCAGGGAAAAAAATCCATGTGGAGTCTATGAAGATTCTGAAGCATAAAGACAAACAGTATATAACAAACTGAGACTGAACATACTTTGGACAAAGATTTCCTGCAGGAAACAGAAGAAAGTGCCAAATCTCATCTACTCTGTGGTCTCAAGAGAAACTAGTAAAACCTGGTTTCTATGAGACAAGAGATTAGATAGATAAATTGATGAGACAATGAGCTGGAAAAAAAAATGTCAAAAAGGCAAGGAGGGAAGGAAGAAGGAGGGAGGGAGGGAAAAGTCTAGAATCCAGGTAATATCAGAAACCCCCAAGTTTAACTCCTTCCCTCTCCCAATTTTTTGCTACAATAGTTGCCTTCCAATAGGGAGAGTCCTCATACCATCTTCCTCACTATCCGTCGCCACCAAATGTAACCACGTGTCAAGCACATATTTAGCTACAGACTCTTGAATAAAAATAAGAGAATTGGTACAACCTGGATGATCAAATGAAGATGGGATGTCCCTACTAGCTTTAAGAACCTACAATTCCTAAAACTCATACTAATGCTAGTAGCTAACACTTATTATATGCTTTCTGTGGGACAGACGCTGTGTAAGCACTTTACATGGTTTATCTCACATAATCGTGTAGTAACACTGCAGAGTAAGTATTATGATTACCCTCAATTATACAAATGAGGGGGGTCATCAAGATGATGTCATGAGAGACTCTTGAAACCTCTCCCTAAAAAGACAACAGATTTAAAAAATATATATCTGACCAGAGAATCCCTAAGCAGCTCAATTATACAAATGAGGAAACTCAGGCACAGAGAGGTAAAGTAACTTGTCCAAGTGATTATGAACATGTAGTGATTACGGAGCCAGAATTCAAACCCAGTCCAAATCCAGAGACACTAGATTAGAAATGATAAAGTTACCATCAAAATTTAATACTTAATTTCCCATGGGAATTTTTTCTTCCCGCCCATTAAATGATGTTGCTATATTTCTTGCCAAGCATACCAAGAACACAAAACACAGAAGTCTGGTTTTTCATTTCCCTTGCTAATGAATTTTTGAAAATCAAATTTACAATATTCCCCCATGTTATTTGATTCTTTCAAATATAAAATAATTTTAAAAGCAAGTTTCCCTGAAACTAAAGTTCCTTTTGCAAAATCTGGTTTACATTTAGAATTTGAAATAGAATATAAAATAGAGCAGTGTTCAATGTCTGTAGTGACAGGTCATTTCTTTCAAGATTCTATGACACTGTAAAACATGTACTTGATGTGTGAAACTGAACTTCTATTATGTTCAGTCATGCAAAATTTGACTGATGGAATGGACATTTGTTACAACGATCCTGCCAGGTAGCTGGGGAGCCTATTTTGACCTTCAAAGTCATGTTATACATGCAAAACTAAACATTGTTTCTCTGTTTGCCTGATTCAGTATTCTATAGGAAAACTGCCAATGAGAACCCTATTTGCAAATGACTTGTGGGTTTAAATGAATCTGTTATTTAAATTATGTATTTGAAATCCATGTGTTACATAAACATGAATTCTTTGGGCTTGTTATTAATTGAAAATGACATTACTCAAAAATAGACATGTTAAAAAGTATATGATGGTGTTTTGCTGACCAGAAAGCCTAAAATTTTTTTAACATATTTTCAATAAAAACTGTTAATAAAATAACTAAAATTACCACAGAGTAAGAGAAGGAAAACAATTTGACGTGGAAGACAACTCCAAATAACAAAGTTTAACATTCATCAGTGCATTTGAATACAAAGATTTACATGATTTTGTTAATAAAGTCCAATTCTCTTGCCTTCACTAAATAAGCGGGTTGTAGAAATACATAAAATATGTTGGTTTTAAGGATGTCAAATTATTTACCTGCCTGTTTGGGATATGTTGCTGGGGATAGGGTGTGCGGGGAGGGGAGATATGCTTGGTGCCTCTTTTAAGCCCTTTGACAAAAAAGCTTGGGAACATTCAATATACCCAAGAGCAGTACACCATATAGGCCACAAGATGTCGCTTTGTGACAACCTCTTGTTTTGCAGCAAACACCACCCTCCAAGAGGAAGGAGGGCGGGTGGGAAGCGATGTTGACTATATTTTGATGTAATTACCAGAAGTGTATCCATTAGGGTATACAGTAGTTAATGCATCTAAATCAACCGGAGTTTCCGTCTAAGGTCCTTAAACCTAAGACTCAAATCTTCTTTTTCATTTTCCTCCTCATTTTCTGGAGCAACCCTGAGCATGTTGGTATTACTGCAGATTTGGGATACCAACCTGAAAATTTTCCATCATTACCTTTGGTCTTCACAAACGTTCGGTGGGATGATCTGGGTAGGAATAATAATCCATATAGTACCAAAGCCCAAATAGGTTGTAGTCAGCTCCTGAAAATTCCTGTGGCCAGGCTTCCTGACACCACCCCAACTGGGGATTGTACCCCCACCCCTGCCCCTCACCCGTTTCTCAGAGTAAAGGTGGTTGGGAGTAGTAGGGTTTGACTATTTTGCTTTTTGGGAATTAATGTGAAACAGGATATAAATTTGTATGTATTTATGTAAAATAGAGCATCGGGGAATTTTCGTGGGTGTGCTAAGCCACTTTGGGCTGTGTCTTGGATGGGTTTCCAAAGAAGTGCATTCAGTTGCTAGGAGAGTGTATTAGTTTGCTAGGGCTGCCATAACAAAGTACAGACTGGGTGGCTTAAACGACAGACATTTATTTACAATTCTGGAGGCTAGAAATCCAAGATTAAGGTATCAGCAGGGCTGGTTTCTCCTGAGTCCTCTCTCCTTGATTTGTTGATGGCCTTCTTCTCCCTGTGTCTTCACATGGTCTTTCTTCTGTCTCTTAATCTCCTCTCCCTATAAGTACACCAGTCAGATTGGATCAGGCCCACCCTAATAACCTTATTTTACCTCAATTACCTCGTTAGAGGCCCTAGCTCCAAGTATAGTCACATTCTGAGGTACTGGAGGTCAGGGCTTCAACATGAATTTAGCGGGTAACAATTCAATCTGTAACAAAATGGAAACGTTGAGAAACCTGCATTACTCCTTGCACCTCTTTACCATGAGAATGATAGTGTTTGCCTGTGTCCTTAATCTACAATGCCCGAGTTGGATGCGATGTTTTGCCTTCTCTAAGAAAACTCCTTAATCTTTTCGTATGTGACTCGCTTGATTTCTATAGTAGAGCTTAGAAAAAAGGTTTATGATCCCCGTTCTTGAATTAAGAAATTACATTCAACTGTGGGCATTATAAAAAACAGGAACAGCTGTGTTCTTAATAAAAAACAATTTAAACTACCTTGTGGTGGACAGAAATGGGCTTCACAGCCCACGTTGAGGGATGTGCCCTAGACAGGAGGAAGGGGAGAAAGTTAAGAGCAAGAATAGAGTGAGGCAGGAAGTTGAACGAATCAGGGCGTGGGTACATTTATTAGCTTACAAAATTTACTGAGCCCAACCCCGCCCAAGTCGTGGCACTGGGTTCCAGCAGGACAGCAGCTGGGCTTGAGTGCCCTCTATAATGCAACCGGCGCTGGAAGGAGTGGGAGCTGGGACAGAGGCGAAAGAAGCCGCCGTAGTAAAAGAAAAGTCATCGGGGTGCTACACTGAAGCGGCGGAGCAAATGCGACCGGGCAGAACCCACGAGCTCCGCGTGGGCAGAGCGGCGCCAGAGGTGGCGCCAGCGAGCCTGGCGTCTCTCTTAGCCAATGGTCGCGCGATGCGCCATCCGACGGCACACCTGGGAAGAAAAGGCGATGGCCCATACGGCGTGAAAAGGAACTATCCTGCTACTCATTAGGAGAGTTACCAGGGCTGTAGTCAATAACAAGCGTCTCTTCTCGCTTCTCTCCCGCCGGTTAGCGTAAGTCAGTCACACCACGCCGTAAACCTTAGGCCTGCCTCACGCCCGCACCTGCCCTCAGTAAAGATGGCGACTGGAGCGGAGAAAACCGGAAGTAGGCGGGTTATGAGGGCGCGTTGATGGGTCTGGCGTGGCTGCAGAGAGGGCGGGAGGGGCGTGGCTATTCGCCCAATTGGGTCTCCGTTTAAAGAGGTTTGCTCGGCGCAGCCAGCGGCATCCCTGTACGGTCTCCTGGAGGCGAGTCACAACTGGCCCGGCCCCCGCGCTGAGATTCCTTCTTTGAAGATAGCCTTCTGAGTCTCCTGGCAAGTCCAGTCCCTCCGCGGTGAAAGCGGCGATGGAGGGCGCCCAAGAGAAGCCCCTGGAGTCTAGCTCCTTTGCCCCCGGGTCCAAAGGGCCTACCGGCTCGGCCGGAGAGTCCGAGGTGTTGCCCCCCAAGGAGTCAGAGGGTGGCTCCCGAGCCCTGAAGACGGCTCCCAAGAAACTCTGTGGATACTTAAGTAAGTTTGGCGGCAAGGGGCCCATCAAGGGCTGGAAATCTCGCTGGTTCTTCTACGACGAGAAGAAATGCCACCTGTATTATTCGCGGACCGCGCAGGACGCCAATCCCTTGGGCAGCATCGACCTTTCCACTGCAGTCTTCGACTGTAAAACGGATGCCGAGGAGGGAACTTTCGAAATCAAGACTCCCAGCCGAATTATTACTCTGAAGGTAAATTGAGCAGTTTTCCCCCTTTCAGCAGGGATGAGTTCCCAGGGCAGGGCCGGGCGCGGGTGGATGGTCACAGTGAATTAATGGAACAATGATCACCGACCCTATGCACCCGATAAACCCTGGATGTCCAGTGGTCCTATGCTTTCCAAAGCGCGTTCACACCCATTTCTTCATTGGGTTCCCACAACAACGGCAGGGATGATGGACCCATTGTATCAAGAAAGTGAGTCGTAGAGAGGTGAAATGACTGACTAGAGAGTGGTATTAGACCCTGACTCTAGAGAGTGGTGTAGACCACACTTGGAGTCCCGTCGTCTTTCTACCTCTCAATACTGTATCAAAACTTTTACTTTTTTCTTCGGTTTTCCCTTTTTTCTCCCTTTCCTTTTCTTCAAAACCTTTATTTTTGGATGTGCCTAGCAATGCAGTTACCTTAACTTTCATACTTGAAGCTAAAGTATCAAGACAGGAGCTTAGCAATCCTTTGTCAAGGCCTGTGTTCTGAATCACTTCTTGATTTTTGGCCAATGGGAATGAATGCTGAGAAGATGTTGGCAGGGATTGGGAGGTAAACATTTAGGTTTCACTGATCAACCTAGATTGTTCATTGAGGCATGTATAAACCTGTTTTCCTATCAGTACATTTTGTTTAATCTTCATGTTTGACTGAGAAAGCCTAAAACAGTGGAAACGTCTTGTGCTTTGAAATCAGACAGGATTAGACAGGATCAAATTCTACATCAGCTATCTTTCTTGCTATCTTTCTGACCCTGGGCAAGCTACTTAACCGCTCAGAATCTATATAGTTTGTGAGATTTAAAACAAGATGCGTGTCTGGCACATCACAGGAACCTATCTATAAATTGTGAATTACTCCCAGCACCTAGAATATAGCTTAGCACCTGGTGAGTGCTCAATAAATGTTTATTGAATGAACACACATGGTGATGGAACCAAGGTTAGAATGTTCATGCAGATAGGAGGTACCTAGACCATAATTAGAAAGACAGATCTGGGCTGAGTTCTAGAATTCACACTCATCAGGGAAGAATGTGCTATAGTAAGCCTTCTCCACCCTCCCTATCTTCTCACCCTTCCACCCCCACCTCTCACTAATTGGGCATCTATTGAGGCCCTCCAGTGCAGCCCACAGTTTCAGTTCCCCTTTACTGGCTGGGCTTGCTGGTGACCAGAGTGGAGGAATCAACTAAAATAATGGAAACCAGGAATTCCAAACCAGGGCATGCAGGCTCTTCAGAGCCTGGTTTACAGGTCATGTGTCTCCTGTCACAGGTTGAATGCTGTCTACATGTTCTCCATCATGTGTCTTTTACTAGTTCATTAGTCTGTGTGTGTGCCTAGCTCTGTGTGGGGTCAAATCAGATCTGCCCCATTGAAGGTCTGGTGAGACTGACAGGGAGATTGGCACGCACAGTAGAATGTTTTATGGAGACACCAAGATAAGTCTATATGGGGAAAGTATGGTAACAAGAGGAGTCTGTTCTACTGAGTGGGAGGGGCCATCCAGAAAAGGCATCATAGAGGAGGGGAGGACACCTGAATATTGAAAGAGAGAATCAGTTTTCTACAAGCAGATGAGAGAGAAGGACATTTCAGGCCAAGAGAGCCCCATGAGCAGAGACAGGAAAACGTGCCATAGCCCAGAGCATCCAGACGAATCCCAGGAACCTGGGGTACAGATGTGCCCAAAAGATGGAAGAGCAGAGGCCCAGGGGAGAGGGCAGGGCATTTATGAGTTATGCCAGGGTGCTTGGACTTTGTCCTGTGGACTGTGGGAAGTGGTCAAAGAGTTTTAAGTGAGGGCAGCACTGTGAGATTAGAATGTTTGGAAAGCTCAGTCTGGCTATTAGGAGAACAGATTAGGGTATGGCCTGGTTAGTGGTCAGGGTGTCCATCAGGAAGTGATCAGGAGGTAATGATGGCTGAGCTAGAGCTGTAACAGTGAAGAGGGAGTCAGAGATGGGGTGGCAAGGGATGTGAGGGCAGAGTCAGGGATGGCTCCTGTAAATGGCTGACTGCCTGGTTAGTCCAGTGGCAGGAGGGATCCCAGGATGAGAACACTGTGTGATATCCAGGTATATGTCCCGCTCAGTAGACTCTTAAGTTCCAAGAGGATAGAGGCCATGTGCGTTGGCTCACCACAATATCCCCATTGCCTACCACAGTCCCTGGCACCTATAGTAGGTGCTCAATATACACTTGTCCAATGAATTAATAAAATGAGGTGTTTGGGTATGGGCTGGAGTTTGTCAGCACAAAGTCATAGAGAAGCCCTAGGAGGGGCTTACATCTCTCAGGGTAAGTGTATAGAAAGAGAAGACTGATGGGCATCAATTGATCTCATTTGATACCTCCATGATAGGCTAAGGGCCTCTTTCATGGGCCCTCCACCCGCGGCCTCCTGCACACCTCGCCTGAGGGCCTCTTGAGATGTGGAGCTTACCATGGTTGCCCTTAGCCTGCTACTCTTTTCCCATGGCCTTGAGGCTCACCGTCCTGTCCCAGTAAGCGGCCCAACGTCTGCACCCAGATGATCCCAGACCTTCTCTACATAAGCTGCCTTTCCTGGACATAAATTATAACAAAACTCTGTTCAGAAAGTGGGAGACCCAGGTTCTGGGACCAGCTCTAATGCCAACTACCTGGTGGCTTCACAGACTTAGTTTCTCCATCTATAGAAAGGATTGATCACTCCTCTCCTGCCTCCCTCTGGGAGGATCAGAAAATAGGTATTTGGTGATGTAATGGATGCAAGAATAGGTAATTGGACCATTCGGTGCTGGGAGCCTCCTCCGTTAACTGTTACAGATGCTTGGAGGGTGCCACTTTGCTCTTGCAGTGTGCATTTGACTTTCCAGTCCCCAGTCACGTGCATGGTTTTGTGTATCCCCGAAACGAGGGATTCTCCTTCTTCCACAAAAGGTGAGCTGAGACACAGGGAGATAGTAATGTGCCAGGGGCCCACGCAGCTCAGCATTCCGAAGCCCTTGCCCTCTGTCTTAGCTCCTCCAAAGCCCTCTCCCCAGTGAGAGCACCTACTGTTGTTAGGTAGTGTGCTGAGCACTTTCTCTTCCTTACCTCATTTCTTCCTCATATCCCACTGCCCTGTGAAATGAGTGTTATTGTCACCGTGGTACAGATGAGGAAACTGAGGCCCAGAAAAGTTAAGGGGCCTCAGAGTGGGAGACCAGAGCCTGATTATCTTCCATGACCAGGAACCATGTGGTGTTTCCAAGGTGGGCATCCAGTGCAGTGACAGTATTTTTTTCTGGGAAGGAGAGAGTTATCACACCTCCCAGGACTTCACGCATCCCATACCCAGTGCTACCCTGCAGGTACAGGCCCTTGCCAACTAACCCTTGTGCTTCTCAGGCTGCCACCAAGCAAGTGATGCTGTACTGGCTGCAGCAGCTGCAGATGAAGCGCTGGGAGCTCCACAACAGCCCGCCCGCGCCTCCTGCCACCCCCGACGCTGCCCTGGCTGGGAAGGGGCCCGCCCTGCACCTCGAGCTAGGTACCAACGGGCTCACCTCCTGCCCGCACACGCAGGGCTCTTGGTGACCAAGCCTTTACGCTTCTGTTGGGAGTTAGTGGGAGGAACCCTCTGCTGAAGGCACAGAGAGCCAGGGATGTGACCCAGGACCTGTCCAGGCAACCGTATAGCATTGAACACAAGAATATGGACTCTGAGGCCAGGCTGCCTGGGTTCGCATCCTGATCTGTGTGGTCTTAGGCAAGTTGCTTATCCTTTCTGAGCTTCAGTTTCCTTCCCTGTGAAATGAGATCGATAAACTATACCTACTTCTTAGGGTTATGATGACGATTCCATGAATTTATAGAGGCTGACCAGACGTACCGTTTCAGATGGGACAGAAAACAACAGTTCTGTCCCATTTCAAACAGTACCTCTGATCAGCCTACTGACACCTTTAATTTAGCACAGTGAGACTAAGCTAACCTTACATTCCCTCTGAAACAGGACAGTACCATTGTTTTCTGTCCTGTTTAAAATGGTACATCTGATCAGCCTATCATACACCTTAAGTGATTGGAACAATGCCTGAATATTGTCAAAGTCAATAAATGTCAGCAACTGTTATTATGACTATTATGGGAAGTTGTCAAAAATTGAAATTTTTAGAGTTGCTGTGAGGAAGGTTAATGAGAAAATGCAGTTATTGTTGCTGCGTCTTACACAAATGCTTTTGTGTTGTGAGTTGGGTAGACCAGTGATTTTAACCCTGGTGTTCCCATAAGGCAGAATCCTTTACCCCCATGTGCCCCACAAATGAAGTTTCTTGATCCCAAATCCTAGAACATTTCAGCATGGAGGAGTCCTGGAGGTCACACCCTCCCACCTCCATGCCCTAGCGAAGAGTATGATTGGCAGGTTTCACAAGCAGGACAGACTGCCCACAGCTGTCCCTGCAAGAGCATAGAGAACAAGGTCGTAGCACAAAGCTGTAGTGCCTCTAAGATGCTTCCTCCTTGATTAACAAGGAAGCCAAACGAGTGAGGGCAGAATAAGTGGCCAAGTGCCTCCAGACCCGGTACCCGGATGTTTTACATGTCGCAAACTGAGCTCATCTGCCCTTGACCCTTCTCCTTCCCCAGTTTCCCTTCCCTCAGTATATCTCCCCGTTTACCCAGTTGCTCCAGTAACCAGAAGCTACCAGTCCTTTCCTGGATCTCAGTTAGCCTGTCCAATCAGGCACCAGTGCTGGCCACATCTCCCTCTGGCCTGCATATCAGACCTGGGCCCCCCTCATCCCAGCTGCCTTGGGTCAGGCCTCAACTCTTAGCTGGAAAATCACAGCAGCCTCCTCTCAGGTGTCCCCATGTCCCAGCCTCCCACCTGCGACCATCCTCCTCACTACAGCGGAGTGAGTTTTATAACATGAAAACCTGTGCCCCACCCACCCTCTGGGGCCACCCATTTGTTCAGGGCCAGTCCCAGCTGTAAGCACCATCTTCAGACTATCCCTCCTGGTCTCAGCTCTCCCTGCTCCCCAGTGTCTGTCTCGTTTGGCCTTCACCTTCAAGCGAAGGTGCCTCCGCTCTCTTCTCTGCCTGGTAAATTCCTGCGAATTCTCCATGCTTTAGTGCCACCGCCTCCTCTTGCTAGCTGCCTCTTGGAAGCCTTCCGGGACTTTGCCAGCTGGACTCTGTATGACCCCTCAACACTTTCAGACCATTCTTGAGGCCTGTCACCTTGTGTTCTAATTATAGTGTCCTTTTCAGTCTCTTCACACTAGCCTTGAAGGGGCCGTGTCTTTGTCACCTGTGTCCCCACTACCTGGTACCCTTCCTGAAATGTTGGATATTTGTTGAGTGAATGTGTGAGCAAATACACTGAATTTTATAATTAAATGAGCAAAGGAATATAAAACCCTTAGCACAATGCCAAGCACGTAATAAGTGCTCAATACGTGGCAGCTGTCCTAATATTATTACGCGTGTACGTGCACACTGTTACCATTATAATAACTGCTCCTTTTTATTGTTAAGAACAATAGTCACTAAATTCTTCGGAGAACCTTCTGGGTGTTTTATGCTTGTAAAGCCTTTCTTTGCGGGAAGGGTTTGTTTGTGTTTTCCTTCCGAGCTTCTGCTCCACCCCTGACTCCCCACCTGCCAGAAGCCGAACAAACCTGGCTGTGTGGCAAACTGCAGCCTGAGTTGACACAATGGCCAGATCAGCCTCAGACTAGAAACAAAGAAAGCCTCCCTGACTTGAAATTGAAAGAACCAGGTTATCAAAACTGGCTTTGAGATCCTACGGATTTTTCTATTGTGCTGAACCCTTTCCAAGTTCTTGAATTCTGTGGCTTTGGTTCGGCACACTCAGGGGGCCTCTTCTGGGCCAGCCCTTGCTGTGAGCATGGGGGCAGGGGAGTGATTGCTGTGTTGACCAGGGTGCTAGTCTCCTCAGGAGGATGCTGGGGGAGACACAGGAAGCAGAGAGGTGTGGCTATCTGGAGCAGGCTCCCCCACCTCTCCAGTCTCCACCCTTTCTCGGAAGAAGCAGGGGCCTGCTGCCTGGGCAGTGAAAATGTACTGACTCGCATCTGACTTTGAGTCACAGACGCTTAGTTTTGTAAGAAGTGTCTCATGACTGCCCTTGAGCATCTGCAAGGCATGTTCTCTACAGCTTTTAAGTGTTTCCACCTTTATTTTATACTTTTATCTAAGCAGTGGTCACCACAGAGCCAAGAAAGGCCAAAGGGAAGCCACCAGATTGATAGTAACATTTGCCTAAGGACACATTTCACAAAGCACTTTGATAAATGTATATCGTCATAAAAAATCTGCATACCATTTACTGACACTGTTATAACACTTTATAGGCATCATCTATCAAATCCCCACAACAGTCATGTGAGGTAGTTATTTTATTCTCATTTTATAGAAGAGGAAACAAAGGCTCAAAAAGGCCAAGGAACCAGTCCAAGGTCATACAGCAAGAAAATATCAGTGCTGAAATTTGAACCCTCGCCTGCAGACTCACAACACCCTCCTTACGCTGAAGAGGCAGCTGTCCTGGGTCCCTAGGGGAGCAGTGACCTGCTGGCCCATCATTTTGTTAATGATGACTTCTTCCTACTGGTGATTGGGCAGCCTCTAGGCAAAAGGAGAGCTGCAAGTAAATGCTGATGAGAATTCTTCATATAGTCACCTCACTGAGAACATTTCTCCAGGCTGGAGAGGGGCTCAGGGGCCCCAGACCAGAGCCTTGGGTCAATTCTGTTTCCTACAAGATGTGGTCACCTTCAAGGTGGCGTGACCATCACGCGCATCCTTCAGGCACCCCTTTGCCCTGGGAGCCTGTGCCTTCCTGGGCAACGCCTCCCTTCTTGAAACTGTCTGCTTGTCAGAAAGGCTGCTGTAACTAGGAAAAGGGAGGGTCTCTGTTGAGTCCATGGCTCTGGTAGCAGCTTTGTGGCCTTGGCCACGAATTTCTGAACTGCTGTGGTGATGTTTATCCCCAAGACTTAGTTCGTTGTGGCCTTAGAGTACATCTAGAGCCATTGGTGGAAGTTAAAGGAAATCAGATACTGGCTTTTAGGGAAGTACTTGCTAAAACATTAAAATCTTAGATAAATTGTAATTTTTTTTGTTTGTTCTGAATGAAGGAGAATGGAGATGGTTAAAGTATTGGTAAACAGGAACATCTTTAATCATTTTGAATCAGCTCAAAGTCTAGATTAAAGACTACTTTGAAAGATGTGAGTCCATAGTTTGGGCCTTTATGGTTTTCTAAATATCTGCATGTCCTTTAAGTCTGAAGGAGACAGGATGAGAGTATTCTTCCACTTTTAAAAATATGGAACCTGAGGCCAGAAGAGAAAAAGTGATCTCCCAGCAGAAACGTGGCTTGGCCTCAGGTCTTCCAACTGCACAGCTGTGGCCCTTTCTAGTTAGGTAGGTTCCTTCTGGCTCGTGCTGAAACCCCCAGGGGACTCTGCCAGTCCAGCCAAACGAGATCCCCTCTTAGACACGCCCCCCCCACCCGTTTGTCCTTTCCAGCCCTGTGTCCTCTGGGTCCCTCTGGGCATCCTCAGCTCCGGGCATCCTCAGCTCCGGGCATCCTCAGCTCCGGCTCTGTAACTCCTTGCTGCTGCCTGTACTTAGACGCATAGCAGGTTCTTCCTTCACTCCTGCAGGGCTAAATCATCTCCAGGCCCAACTCCAGTGCCCTTCCTCCAGGAAGTCTTCCCTGACTTAAAAGGAACCTGTCTTCACCTCTTAGAGCCCCCCATTCTTTGGCCTGCCCTCCAGGTTCCACCCACTAGATCTTCCTGAAATGTGTACTTCTTTTTTCTTTTTCATTGTAAAATGTATCGAGGTGACGTTGGTTAGTAAGAATTACATATATTCCAGGTGTACAGTTCTACAGTACATCATCTGCGTGTTGCATTGTGTGCTCACCACTCAGAGTCAGTTCTGCTTCTGTCACCATATATTTGATGCCCCCTCTCTCCTTCTCCGCCCCCCACCCCCTTACCCTCAGGTAACCACTAAACTATTGACTGTGTCTGTGAGTTTTTGTTTCTTTGTCAGATATGTGTATTTCTTACCTGCTCCTGAAGTGGGGAACTTCCTGTGCCTTTGATTATTATCTCACTTTCTCCAGCCCCACCTGGAAACCACAAGGTAGATACCCAAACTGATGAAAAGTGAACTGAAGGGAGGAACTCAAAAGAATGACTTTGTACGGTGGAGTATTAGCCAGCCTTCCAGATCTGAAAGTGCCTATTAGGAAGTAACAAATGTATTATTTGCAAAGTTTGATTGCAGAGTTTATTTTCGAGTGGATTGAACCACTCCTCCTAGCCCCCACCATTGTATTTAATGTTTTGGCACCCACACCATTTTTGCAGTTGCAGTACCAAAATAAATTTCCTGTACCCCTGCATTTTTCACCCTCTCAGTAAAGGGCTCCAAATGAAAGATGTCTGCTCCTCTCAGGGGCTGCCTGGTCAAGATCATACTATGCCATCCCGTAAGTGGCCTTAATTCTCTTCCACTTTTTGTAACATTCAAAACTAACTGCTAAATATTTCACCCCCTCTCTTACACTTCAAGTTTGTTTCCTTAGCCTTGAAACCTTCCTTAACATTAAACATTTTGAAGCACTCACTGTATAAGAATCATGGCTTAAGCAGAACATTTGGGAAACAGAAAAGTAGAAGAAAAATAGCCATAATCCTATCACCCAGACACAGCCATTTTTATTTAAATGTATTTCAGATCATGTAATATAAAAATGCCCTACTTTGCTTTTTGCTACTCAGTATTGTGACTCCCAAATTTTTCTGTATCATAAAATCTCTTTATTAACATACGCTTTTGATAAATATATATTATTTTTCTGTTTATAAATGTAACCCATGTTTGCTGTAGACAATTTGGGGAAAAACAGTAAACTGTAATGAGAGTAGCCAAGCTCACTTCTAATCCCCTCCTGTACTTCTGACTGCTGTTGAGATTACAGAATGTATTTCTTGGAGAATTTCTTTCTACAATTGAGATCATAGGATAATTCAGTTTTTTTACCTGGCCTTTTCCACCTAAAGTTGTATCTACTCCCCACAGTCTTAAGCACTCTTCATTAGCCTCATTTTAAATTCCATTGTCTAAAGTGATTTATTTAACCTTTCCCCAGATCTTTACATTATTTCCGGTTCAAGGTTAAACAGTTCCAGAATGAACCTCCTGGCTCATAAAGCTTTGTCTGCACTTTACACAACTTGTTTAGGTGGATTCTCAGATGTAGAAATGTTTGCAGTTCTGCATTTTTAAGGGGATTCCCGGAAGTTCTGTTCCAGGAAAATGCAGTTGCAGAACATTCTGTGAACCACCTGCCTCTTTGGCTACTGTTAACCCACAAGGAATGCAGCTCGTGCAGCTCACCGACTCCCTCCTCTCCCAGTGGGAGCTCAGTCCACAGCACCCACCTGTCTAATCTTCCCAAGTGCATGACCCTGGTGGATGATTCCCCACTCCACACACCTTTCTGTTGTTGTTCCCCAGAGCAAGAAGAAATGGAGCTGGAGGAGTTCCTTGGCCCAGTGAAAACGCCCACTGGACTCGTGGGCGAGGCAGCTGCCTTGCAGCCAGCCCCTGCCATGCCCTTGGCCCTTCAGAATATTTCCCTCAAACACCTGGGAACTGAAATACAGTAAGTGCCAGTGGGGCTGAGAGGCCAGGCTGATCAGACGTCCCATTTTAAATGGGACAGAGAACAACAGTACTGTCCCATTTCAAATGGTACAGGTGGTCAGCCTAGTCTCACTGGGCTAAATTCAAGGTGTCAGTAGGCCGATCTACCTACTGGTTGTAGGTAGAACTACCCAACAGGCATTTGGATGGAGAACTCAGGAGAGAGAGAAGAGCTAGAGAGAGAGACTTGGGGGAATATGGGGCATGGTTGAGCCTCACAGTGAGAGTAGGAAAGGAGGGTACCCTGCAGGGAATCTTTCCTTGGGAAGAGCTAGAAGGAACTGGGTACATTAGGAGCCTGTTGAGTGGGAGAGGGGGCCTGAGAAGTCTAGCCATCCAGCAGTACACTGTATTCAGGGTACTCTCACCAAGATTAAGCTAGGTTCATACCTGATGAAGGCTGCAAACAGCAGAAATGGAATAGAGAACGTGCCAAGACCAAGAAAGGAAGGAAGTTTCAGACACTTGCAATAACCCACAAAAAGTACAAGGCAACATTGCAAGTTCCCCGGGCTCCTGAGAGCCCCAGTAAGGTCAGGGTTGTCCTTGTCTGCAACACTCCCTTGCCCTGGCTGGTCTTGGACCTTGCAGTTGATTCTGAGCCCAGGAGTAAGGGCGCTTCCAGAGCACTCGTTGAATTGTCTGACAACCCTGTGAAATGGTATGGTAACAGTTAGTTCTTAAGCTGTGGAGTCAGACATCCAGATCTGATGCTCAGCCCCACCGCTAACCAACTCTGTGGCTTTGGTTACTTACCCTTTCTGAACCTCAGTTCTCTCCGTGTACAATGGAGGTGGTAACAGTGCTTACATCATTGGGCTATTGTAAGGATTAAATGCGTTGAATGCATGTGTGTGAGGATTAAATGCATTGAATTACGAGTGTTTAGCTTAAAGCCTGGCCCATGGAAGGTCCCAGTCATTGTTATGGATGGGTTCATCATCCCCATTGCAGATGAGGAAGCCCACACGCAGGAGGATAAATGGTTCGCCCAAGTTTTCTTTTCCTTCCAGAACAGGTCTTTATGACCACTCCCTTTATGCTGCCAGGCCTTTCAGACCTGGAGTTGAACCTCTACAGAAAGTGATCTATGAATTGCTCCAAGTCAAGTCAATAAATTTATGAAATGGAGATGCGTCTTCCAGGTACAATAGTTGAGCTAAGTAGTGGCCATGTGAACTGTGTTCATAGTTCGTGAGCTCCCCATCCCCAGAGGAGATGTGGGCTAGGGCTTAGAAAGTCCTTTACTGCCCTGAAGTTGGCATTTCTATGCCTTCCCACACTCCAAGAGTGATTGCTTGTGAGGTCCTGGAAATGTTGGGGAGGCTGCAGGTCTGTGCCAGCAGAACTGTGGGCAGCAATGAAGGCCACCCTAGCCAGCCACCTCCTCTGGCTGTAGGGATGTGTCCCTGAGTCCTCTGCAAGTCATGTGGTTTGTGAGCGACATGTAATGGGGCTTAGCTCAGGACCCAGCAAAAGGGATACTTAGTAAATAATGTCCCTCATTATTCTTTTTAATATGACCACCCTTTTACTTTTGGATAGGGAAAGTAAGAACTAGGAAGAGGAAGTGACTAGCCCAAGGAGTCAGGAGCTCCTTATAATAGGACCTTAATAATAACAGAGCAAAAGGCATCAGAGACCAAATTTTTTTTTTTTTTTTTTTTTTCCTTTTTAGTATGTGGGTAGCTCCCTGGCTGGGAATCGAACCCAGGCCGCAGCGCCAACAGCGCCAACGCCGAAGCCTTAAGCCACTACACCATCAGGGAACTCCAGAGACCAAATTTTAAGGTCAGATACTGGGAGTACTGAGTTCTAAAGATAAGTTTCGGCTCAAATGATGGTTCTTTGGGAAAAAATCAACAAAATGGACAAACCTTTAGCTAGACAGACCAAGGAAAAAAACATAAGATTCAATTACTAAAGTAAAGAACAAAATAGGGGACAATACTACCAACCTTCAGGAATAACAAGGATTATAAGGGAATGCTATGTACAGTTAGATGCCAAAAAATTAGATAACTTGAATGAAATGGACAATTTTCTGGAAAGACTCAAATTACTAAAACTGACGCAAGAGAATCTGAAGAGACCTACATGTAAAACAGATTGAATTAGTAATAAAAAACTACTTCCCACACACAAACAAAACCAACCTAGGACAGGATAACTTCACTGGTGAATTCTACCAAACATTTAAAGAAAAATTAATGCTATTAATAATTCTTCCTCCCCCCCCCCCAAAAAAAAGAAGAGAAAGGAACACTTCCCAATTCCTTGTCTAAGGCCATCATTACCCTGATACTAAATCCAAACAAAGACACCACAAAAATGCTTTAAACACCAGACACTTCACCTAGAATTTCCTGGTGTTATTTGCCAGCAGGCATGGATTTTCTAACTCACCTCTTCAGAAAGGGTATGGATTTATATCAAATTTCAGTTTCAACTCTACACTTTGTATGGGTCCAAAACCTTACTTTCTTCCCTCCCTTGCAAACGAAATTCTAGGTTTTTGGTGTCAACAGTTGATCCCTGATCATCACACAAACACACGTGTACACACACACACACAAACACAAATTGTAACTGTGTGATGACGGATATTAACTGGACTTACTGTGATTGTTTCACAGTATATATATACATACATTGTATTATACACCTGAAATGACCATAATGACCTTTGAGCCAGGTAGTTTCTTACAAGACCACATAAAGGTTTCAGGAAAGTTAGTTTGCCAAGCCCATTCAACGCTGTAAGGGCCCTCTCTGTGTTTCAGGCACTGCTGTCGGCATCACAAGTACTTCAGGAAACAAAATAGACAAACATCCCTGCCCTCATGGGGTTTATACTCTAGCAGCAGGTTGGGGACAGGGGAGTCAAGCTTACATTGTTTATAGGTAAGCAGTGTTGCGTGTGGAAGGTGATAGTGTATTGAAAAATGAAAAAGAGAAGAATGAGGGGTTCAGGAGTGGCTGGAGGGCATGTATCATGCCAAGTGCCTGGAGTCTGACAAACTGATCAAAGCAGATCGGGGCCAGAGATGCGACCTGAGCTCTAGCAGTGGGGGCAGCGGGGCGGGCAGCGGGGCAGACTGGCAGAGCTGTCAGCCTCCTGCTCCTCTGTTTTCCTTCAGAAACACAGTGTACAACATCCGAGGCAACAGGCAGGCCCAAGGAACAGGCCACGGACCTCCAACGCAAGGTGCTCCACTGAGCGGGGAGCCTCAGAGGGAGGAGCAGCCCTCACCCGATGACCCCAGAGCCCCAGGTGAGCCTCTGCCCAGGTCTGAGCTGCCTTCAGAGTCCTCCTTCCCAGAACCCTTGTTTGTGCTTTCATGTGTCAGTGATAAAACTCTCCAGGTAACTCTTCCTGGGTTTCTGTAGGTCTAGTAGCAATGATTATTTTTTATTATTATTATTGTAGTAAAATATACATAACATAAATTTTACCCTTTTAACCAATTTTAGGTGCATAGTCAGTGACATTAAGGACATTCACATTCTTCTGCAGGATTCTTTTTATCTTCCCAAACTGAAACTCATAGCATGGATTCTTGAAGTGATAAAAGAAAAATCTCACTTTCTTTCTTTTTTTTTTTTTTAATTTATAAGGAAAGCATATAAAAATGCCTTCTGGGGTAATTAATATCCGATTTGCCTGAAGAAGCAAGGCAAATGCCTTTGGTATCCATCTGAGCCATGACATAGCACTTTATTATTTCTTTCACAAGATGTGATTGACACATACCATTGGCAGGGTGTGGCTTCCCTGACACTGGCATTGGTGCCCTTAGAACATATTTTAACTTAGAAGCAGATGGGAGAAAGCTGGCTAAGGGAGCACTGTGGGGTCTCTTATGGCAGAGAGGACCCCTGGGCTGTGCACAAGTGACTGGAAAACACACCCCTTGGAAGCAGTGTCTGGCAGGGCCCTGCAGACCACAGTGCACTAAAAGGAGAGCAGTACTGTGTTAAGTCAATCATAATAATGAAACTAGCACTTACATACAGCACTTACTTTGTGCCAGAGCTACAATGAGCACTTTTTGCGGGGGGTATAACCATTTTATTAGGATATAGTTCACCTACCGTACAGTTCACCCATTTGAATTCTACAATTCAGTAGTTTTGAGTATATTCACAGAGTTGTGCAAAAATCACCATAGTCAGTTCTAGAACTTTTTTTTTTTTTTTTTTTTTGGTGATTCCCTGACTGGGAATCGAACCCAGGCCACAGCGTTGAGAGTGCCAAAGTCTAGCCACTACACCACCAGGGAACCCCCTAGAACATTTTTGTTACCCTAAACCAGGCATATCCAACCTGCTGCCCAGAACAGCTATGAATGTGGCCCAGAACAAATTCTTAAAACATGAGATTTTTTTTACGAAAATTTTTTTTTTAGCTCATTAGCTGTCATTAGTGTTAGTGTATTTCATGTGTGGCCCAAGACAGTTCTTCCAGTGTGGCCCAGTGAAGCCAAAAGTTTGGACACCTGTGCCCTAAAAGAAACCCTGCATAAGCTAGCCATCAGTCCCAATCTGCACCTCCCTTTAGCTCTAGACAACTACTAATCTACTTCCTGTCACTGTAGGTTTGCCTGTTCTGTGTAGTTCATGTAAATGGAATCCTACAACATGCGGCCCTTCATGACTGCATCTTTCACTTAGAACCTTTTCAAGTTTCATCCATGTGCACGAAGCACTCTACCTGCATTAACCTGTCCAATCCTTATAACAACCTGGGCGAACAGTAGTTACTGTTGTTAGGCTTATTTGGTAAATGAGGGAATCATGGAGAGAAAGGCAGAAGTGACTCGCTAACAGTTGCCCAGTGAGCGACGGCAGAACTAGGATTCAGGCCGAACACTTGGGCTCCATACGACTACCTGAAGCCTCATTTTCTAAATCCGTGATTTTTAGAACTATACCTTTATTGCCATGAAACTTTAATGTAAACAAAATCTAATATATACAAAGCAGATAAAAGCTGAGTTGAGTCAGGAGTAAGAGTCTGGGTTCCTCTCGACCCCGCCCAATCAGCCATTGAGGCACTCCCAGGAAATCCTATGGCACTCACTGAAAACCTCTGTCCCAGGCCAGTTTTCTCCAACTAACTAACTGTAAAATAGACACAGTATCCGTACCCTGACTTCCCTCAGGGTTGGTGGGCAGTGGTGTTATCTCAGGGCAGCAGGCAGCTTCCCGGCTCTCCTCGGCCCTGTGACAGAAAACAGGAAGAGGCATCTTGTTCCTCCGCGGGCTGCTTTGTTGTCAGTGCAACCAGATTTCATTTAATTCTGTAACAAGACCGTTCTGGCCTTTTACCCAGCAATGCCAAGGAGTTCCTGGTTCCTGCCACCTACTGGGGTAGTTCTTTATCTGTTCACGACTGTTTGGCTGGCCCTCCACCTGGTGTCCCATGAAGAAAGATGCTGTCCCCTCCCCTGAGATCCCACAGCACATCCTTATTTTTAACATCTCCTAAAAAGATTGATGGTAGCTCATTAAAATACATATCTGGAGGAAGTGAGTAATTTGGGTTAAGAAATCTAGATAAGATCTGCAGAGTAGCTGAAGATGGGCAGCAGAGGTGGCCTGAGCTCCTCAGCCAAGGCAAAGGGAAATGCAAATGGTTAGATTATTTCCAGTGTCCATGAGACTAGACATGTATTTTCTTGGAAGAAGCAAGGCTTTTCCTGGCACTGAGGGCTGAGGAGAATTCTCCTGCCAGGACTGACAGCAGACATGATGTATATGTACCAGGTAAATAAGATTCTCAAGGTCCTTTGACCATATGTAATCAAGCCTTTAAATGTCCCTGAATGCAGGGTGATGCCAGAGCCCTAAAGTAAAGGACGGGGACCCGGCAGGAAAAGATGGCCCGGATGAGTGACTCTGACATTGGATTTGATTTAAGAATAAAATTTAGCACTGATCTGTAAAGAGCCAGATAGTAAACATCTGAGGCATTGTGGGCCATACGGTCTCTGTTGAAGGTACTCAATTCTGCCCTTATGAAGTGAAAGCGACACAGATAATGCACAAACGAGTGGGTGTGACTGTCCCAGTAACTTTATTTACAAAAGCAGACTGCCGGCCAGATTTGGCCTGGGGGCCATCCGTTACTGACCCCAGCTCTAGAGGAAATAAAAGGACTGTGCAGCCTTGAATTATGTCTCCTAACTTAGCTTGTAGTAAGAATCAAGTAAGAGCTTGAGTTACTCTCTGTGGCAGGAATACAGAGTACAGATATTCCTTGCTTCTCCCAAAGGACAGATCTGTGTACCTTGAAAATTGCTAGAGGGTAGAAGTGAAATCCTGAAATAAAGTACATGACATTCTCCCAGGGCTTTTCTGGGGTGATGGCCAGTGGCAAACACCAGCAGGGTAATATGAGATAGCCCGTGCAGGGACCTGAGATCAGGGAACAGGCACAGTTTAGGGGATGGGCTGGGTGACCCAGCCACAGTGTGTAATGTGCATTTAGTCCAGTGGTTCTCCTAGTAGATTCCCTGGACAAGCTGCATCAGCATCCCCTCGCAGCATTTTAGAGATGCAAATTGTTAAGCCCCATGCCTTGCCGAATGAATGAAGAGCTCTAGGAGTAGGGTCCCACAATCTGCATTTTTCCAAGCCCTCCAACTTGCTCCTGCAGCAAGTTCAGGTTTAAGAACTGCTGAGGCCCCTGATCATAACCTCTGGGTTTCTCTTCTCGAGCAGGGAATGATCCGGCGGATTCTCCAAAGCCTGTACCCAAGTCCTCTCTGACCACCAGTCTCATTCAGAAAGCCAAGCGCCAGAACAACACCTTCCCGCTCTTTGCTGATGGAGTCCCACGGACCCGAGCTGCTCAGGAGAAAGCGTTGGCCTTGGAGCAGCAGGTTCTGATGCTTAGCAGGGAGTTAAAGTCTCAGAAGGTGAGCTCTGGCCCCAGAGAGGCCCCAGGCACCAGCAGTCCCCTCTGGGCACGGGCCAGTCTGTGATCCTTAACAGCCAAACTGCTGATGGTTGAAAGTGCTGTGCTTTCATTACTCAGGGACATGCCGTCACCCAGACTAGGTGTCAGAAAGCTGTCAAGGGCAGGGTCTCTGGAGACCTTCTGGAGTAATTGTCTCTCAGACCCCTCCTGGAGGGCTATGGGTGCCTAACCCGACACCCAAAGAGGGATAGTATTTGGAGGAGGGTCATGTGGATTTAAGACCCTAGGAGGGGCCCCTGAAATAACTGGGGGATCTTTGAGCTCTGAAGGATTGTCACAGGAGAAAGAGAACAAGCAGTTCTGTGTGGCCCTGGGTCTGAGTCAGGCCCAACAGGGAACAGTGACAGGGAGGAAGACTTAGGTTTAATAGAGAAGTTAATTATAGAAATTAAAAAAAGAAAGAACTACATGGTCATTGTAGAAAGCAGATCACACACATACACAGACATGAAAATCATTAAAAAGCCTGCAACCCAGAGGGGAAGTCATGTTCACTTCCAGGGCAGCTTCCTGAGCTGTTAGGGTCACATGGCAGGGAGGCCAAGGGGCTGCAGCACTGAGTAGCAGGCACTCTTTAGCACAATAAAAGTGATTAAATTAGCACATTTGTTACTTAAAATACCAAGGGTGGTGCTTGGAGGTACCTCCTGGTAGTGGCCACACCTAAGACCCAGATTCCTTTTCCTCTGAGAGGAAGGTCTGAGCTTTTGTGTCTGCATTGGCTGCCTTGTCTGTCTACTTTGTTTTCTGGCTCTTGCTCCTGGGGAGATGGGGGATGTACTACATTTTCTTCTTAGTCTCCCCCTTATACATTTCTTCTTTTCCTTTCTGCTCTGTTTTTGGAGAAGACAGTCCAGAAAAATTCTCTCTCTCTCTATTTTTCCCTATTTTTGCCACTCTTCAGCCTTTCTTGCCCCTAAGCAAATATACGAGATCAAACAATTAATTTTGCGAATTCATCCTAGAAAAAGTGCTACATACCTCACTGCTGAATATCACTGCAGTCACCTTGTAAGTACTCCCCTTGGGAAGTTATGCCCAGACACCAGCGCCTAGTCTACCCTTCAAAGCAGTTTTGGAACTCTTCTGGAATGGCCATCAGAGCTTCGTCATGCAAAATCTGACAGCTAAGTTCTCAAACTTGTCTCCATGTGATTACATTGGCAGCACTGTTTGTACAAACAATTCGCTAAGGTGTCATAACAAGGTGGTTATTCCAGAAAAAGAGTTCCAAAACTGCTTTAAGGGTGAACTAGGCACTGGCATGGGTACATAGCTTCCTAAGGGGAGTACTTCGAAGGTGACTGTAATGATGCTCAGCAATGAGGTATGTAGCACTTTTTCTAGGACGCGTTTGCGAAATTAATTGTCTGACCTCCTGAGGAAACACTAGAAGCTTCATTCCTGGGTTCAGGAGTTATATTTAATGAAGCAGCTGGTAATTGGAGTTCTCAAAGGAGGAAGGTCATTCATTCACATGTTTTCAGTTCATTTGTTTATTCATCGTGTCTTTGTTGAGGGCCTACTACGTGCACACAGTATTCTAGGTGCCAAGAACAAACAGTGATAAAGACACAGACCCTTACGTTTTGTGGCAGAGCAGAGCAGGCATTAAGCAGATCAACACCCAATATATTATTATGGCATGTGAAGTCCCCTCTGACACCACTTAACAGCCCAGCTTTGTCTCTCTTCCTCCCCAAAGCTTCATTTGTGTTCCTGTCATGAGGCTGCTGTACGCTCCTGAGAGCTGAGAGGGCATTAAGATGAATTATAGCAGCTGCCTGATCCCTGGAGCAGTACCACCTAAATCCCCAGCCTGAACCTGGACAGGAAAAGAAACCTGGAATGTAAACATCGCTTCTCCTTTCACCATGTCTTCCTCTTCTTTCTAGGAAGTATGGGCACCCTCCCTTGACTTGGCCTTCCCTTCTGAGGCATTATGGATTGTCAGATGAGGTAGAGAAGTCCCAGGAGACCGAAATTTCATTTAGGTTTGGTCCAACAGCTCTACAGCCCTGAAGAACGCACAATTCTTTTTTGGGGGGCGGGGAGGGGGTTGGTTCCCTGAGTGAGGAGCGAACCCAGACCGCAGCGGTGAAGGTGCTGAAGCCTAGCCACTGCACCACCAGGGAGCCCCGCAGCGATCCTTGAATAAATGAAGGAAGACCTTGGGGATTTGTAAGGGCCGCTCAGGCTCTTGACAGTCCCCTGTAGTCAGAGTGAAAATGTTAGGAGGAAGTTACTCAGGCATTAAAGAGTCCGGACGCTCTCACCAGTTCACTTTCCAGCAAACCTCAACCCTGCTCTGGGACAGGTAGTCGGAGGGAAGCAGTCTTGTGGTTTAGCTTCCGACTCATGGTGTGAGTGGAATTGGTGCTTTCTGACCCACCTCACCAGTGCGCTTCCATCTAGTGGGTAACTCAGAGCACAGATCTTCAAATAAGATGGTGCGGGCCCCAGATCTGGCCCAGAGCAAGTTTCTTAACCTCTCTAAGCCTCAGTTTCCTCCTCTTTAAATGGAATTATAATCATGTTTCCTGATGAGGCCTGTGACCACAAAGCCTAGTGTCCGGCCCCACGTGCCCAGTCCCCACAGGCGTTGGTTGTTTTGGCTTTTACCAGTATTCTTTACCCTACTTGTTGACGGCTTCTTGCCCTAGAAGGAATGGCACACCTGAGAACTTCTGGGAAACAGATGTGAGCCCACGAGAGCCTTCAGGAAATGTGCCGTGGGGCATAGCAGTGATGGGCGGAGGTCAGGTCTTCATTCCACATTAGGAAAGGGGAGCTCCAGCCCCACCAACTCTGGGGTTCTGCCTCCAACCCAGATAGCAAAACCAAGAGGGGAAGAAGAAAAGGAGACTAGCCCTTGGCCCAGAGGTAGGACAGAGGAGGCCGGCACAACCTCGTGATGCCCAGCAGTGCCCTAGGCACTCAAGAGGTGCCAGTAGGAGAACAACTCTGCATCTGACCCTCCAAGTCCAGTTCCTCAGCTGGGAAGCAGCCCCCTGACCTACTGGGCCCATATCTACAAGATGCCCTCTGGTTCTCTTCAATGGATGGCTACAGGAGGACATGGGAACTGGGGCTCTTGTTCTGGCTCAGACAGCCAGGTAGGCATTGCCTACAGCTTTAGTGATCCTTTAAGAATTTGTATCTGAAACTCTGTTAGATGCTGGTCTTTTTCTCCAGGTGCCTCTATGATCTCACACACCATATGGCCCAGTGTCAGACACAAGCATCGTAACTACTCTTTAGAAAAATGAACCTGCCTCCCTGGTGTCATATTAAAATAAACCACAAGGTGACTCCCATACCCATTAAGCCAGGGGTGTCCAACCTTCTGGCTTCCCTGGGTCACATCAGAAGAATTGTCTTGGGCCACACATAAAATACACTAATGAGGGGTTCCCTGGTGGTGTAATGGCTAGGCTTCAGCACTCAGTGCCGCGTCCTGGGTTCGATTCCTGCCAGGTAACTATCCCCCTGCCCCCCCCCCAAAAAAAAAGAAATATACTAACAGTAGCCAATGAGCTTTAAAAAAAAAAAACTATAATTATCATAATGTTTTAAGAAAGTATACAAATTTGTATTGGGCCACATTCAAAGCTGTCCTGGGCTGCATGTGGCTCACGGGCCAGAGGTTGGACAAGCTTGCATTAAGCCATTTTCTATTCCAGCACCCCACACTGCTGGCCCCACAGATTTGGATTCCAGGAGATGGCACCAGATGGCTGCTTGGCCTGGTGACTCAAAGTCTCAGAGTTGACAGAATTGCACCCAGCCTGAAGGCCTTCTGCTCCAGCAGATGGAAGGCTGTTTGTGGTGATGTTCACCACCTGTTGGCTGCTGGGTATGAGGACCCCCGGGGCCCTGCCTGGCACTCTCTGGGGCCACCTTAGCTGGCTCAGGATTACTTGGTAAAGACTTGTCATTTGTGTACGAAACTCAGCGGGGGCAAATGCAGCTGTCTTCCCCTTCCCACATCCAGCTTCCGTCCATATCGTATCATCTGACAGAATTTCCTTCCTTTTTAAGGTTGAATAATAATCTAGTATGTGTGAGTGTGTGCGAGTGTGTATGTGTGTGTCATTAGACATGTGGGTTGTTCCCTCCTCTTGGGTGTTGTGAATAATGCTGCATGAGCATCAGTTATTTCATTTTTGAAGAAATTGAAAGAAGCATTTCAATGCAAAATTCATTAACTATGCATCATGGAGAAGTGAGGGATCCTGGACTAGGAGTTGGGAGCACTCTGTTATGGCATGTTTCCCACTTGTGGGGATCCACCAGGTCCCTTTATTCCTCTCTCTTCTCCTTTCTTGGGTTTCAGTCTCGCCATGTGACAGCAAGGTGACTGAGCCAGGTGGTCTCCCGTGGCCTTCCAGCCTCCAGGTTTTCTGAATCCGTGACCCATTACCATTCCGCATCTTCTGTTTCCTGCTCCCACTCCATTCCTCTCTCTGGCTCTTTCTGGTGCAGGGATTCTGGGCAGGAGGAGAGCCTCCTGGACTGGTGTCTTGGTCTTGGATTTTGAGAGCCCTAAGTGGGAAGTGGGAGACAGCTGGGTGTGCAATGACTCTCCCAAAGTTGGGGGAAAGATACTCATCTGATTCTGAGCCTCAGGCAAGTCTGAACGGTGCTGTCTTGGTTGTTTCACCAGGCCATTACTGGGTAATCTCCAGATCTCAGCTGAACTAGGAAAGGGCCTAGGCTTCTCAGTTATCCTGGAGCCACAGGAATGTTAATCTCTCTCAGTGGGGCCCTGAGAAGCTGTTTCTTCGTTCCAAACATTCCACTGTGGTTTGCAACCACCCTCCCTCCCTTTGTGCCATACCCAAGGACTCCAGAAGCTCCTCCCTCACCTGCTCTTTAATTCCTCTGGGGCTTTGCTTGAGCAATTGGCTCAGCTGTCTGGAAAGCCCTCCCAACTGTCATCGGCCACCTGCCATTTGACTGTCTCTGTCATCCTTTCTTCACTATCAGTTTAAACTGCTCTGCCTTTCTGTAGAAGGTACTGGTCTTTCCCCACCTCCACCCCAGCACAAGTCATTGTGCCCTGCTCCTGCCTCTGCCAGCACCCTGGCTTCCCTGTTGCAGTAAATCACTCCATTACAGTGACTCACCCTCATTCCCAGCAGCCTTTGTGGTTTTTAAAGGTGGGAATGATGACCATTCCCTTTGTGGGCACCCGCAGCTGGACCACAGCCTGGCACTGAGTGGGTGCTCGATAAAGGATGGATGGGTGGAAGACAGAACCAGACAAGGGACAGTCACCACTACCACAATTTCAGAAGAGGCGTACTGATTTGTTCTTCTCATTAACTTCTCTCAGTCATGATTTTGAGCAGTTACCCTCCAAAATAGAGTTGTTCTTACCAAATAACCCCATCTAGCCGATCCATTTATTTAAATACTTTGGCATAGGTACAGTTAATATGTCTCCAGGAAACCCTGGTTTTTTCAGATGAGGCTAGCATGGAGCACAGCAATAGCCTGAAGACCCTACCTGCCGGGCCTGAGGTTCGTATGGGACTGACTGATGGCTGGGCTACCTGGCTTCTGATATTCTGATCTTGGCCATAAATGAATCCACACTCTTGATTCGGGGCAAGACAGGTTCTAGGGACGTTGGAGGTTGGAAGGCATGGGGAGCCAAGCAGACCTTGAGTTTAGATGTGAATCAAGTGCTGGCCAAGGAGTAAATTGAGATATGTTGCTCTCTAGCACTTCCTTGCACCAGCCTTGCAGGCATCTCTTGGTGGGCGGAGGATGCTGGGAGCAAATGGATTGAATGAGACTGTGCGTGGCTTAGCATGAGTATTGCCTGTGTGTTTCCTCTCTAATGCTGTCTCAGCTCTGTTGATAGTGAATACTTGGGTGCCATTTTCAGGATTGCACCATGCTGTCTGCTCAACTAGGCTTAGCAGGAAGGAGTATTGTGGTTCATTAGTCATGTCTGCCGTAGGCATGAGAGGGAAGAGCAATGCTGGGTGCCACGTCGCTGCCACCCCTGCTTTCCTCACTAACTGTGTATACCTTTTGGGATCTGGGTGATTTGGGACCAAATTCCACTCTCCTCTGCTGAGCCTCATTTTGTTCACATCTGAAATGGACATGAATTAGTCAGGTACAGGCTCAGCTGCTTTAACAACAACAAAAAAAGCCTCAGAGTCCTGTGGCCTAAAACAATTGGGAAGTTTCTTTCTCTCTCACATTCTCATGGAAGAATCCAGAGGTAAGTGAGTAGTTCTGAGCTCGTGGGGCAACTCTGCCGTCCTCAACATGTTGTTTCTGCTTGTGAGCCCAAGGTGGCTACTCTGGGTCTTGCCTTTTTGCCAACTGGAAGGAAGGGGAACTGAGCCAGGGAAGCATGTGCACAGTGGTTTCAAAGGTCTGATCCGGAAGCTGCCCACACCATTTCTTATATCCCATATAGGCAGAACCTTCACTTGGCCACACCCAGCTGGAAGCGTGGCTGGGAAATATAGTCTTTCGCTGGGGAACCGTGTGTCTCTCTAAAACTCTTGAGCAGAAAATGAGAAAAATGGGTGCTGAGATGAGATGACCCAGGAGATGATGCCGCCCCACCTCAGGGCTGTTAGGACTGCTGGTGAGAGCATGTGCCTCACCTCTGCCCCTAACAGGCCTTCCCCGAGCTCACTAGGTGTTTCCCTTCCCCACCCAGGAGCTAGTGAGGGTCCTGCACAAGGCACTGGAGGCCGCCCAGCAGGAGAAGCGAGCATCCAGTGCATACCTGGCAGCTGAGGACAAAGACCGGCTGGAGCTGGTGCGGCACAAAGTGCGGCAGATTGCGGAACTGGGCCGCCGGGTGGAGGCCCTGGAACGGGAGCGGGATGACCTGGCCCAGACGGCAAGCCTGCAGGAGCACCAGGTGGAGGAGCTGCAGCTACAGGTGCAGCAGCTGACGGACAAGAACCAGGCCAAACAGCAGGTCATCTGCAAGCTGTTTGAGAAAGTTACCCAGGACTTCATGCAGCCCCCAAGCCAGCCCCCTGGGCCCCCGGGTGCTGCTGACAGGGACTTCCTGAGCCAGCAGGAGAAGATGGAGCACCTGAAGGTATGGCGGGCCCTCCCTCCAGCCCCGGGGCTCTTGGGGAGGGCACTACTCTCAACCCTACAGGTTTTCTAGAAAGAGCAGAGATAACCCTTAATTCTGGAATGTTCATATTTGAAATAGATGTTCGTGGAAATATTGCTACATGCTTCCTCACTTTCTTAACTAAAAGGCCCAATGCAATTTGACCTTTTCATGATATCCAAGGCTGATATCCAAAGAGAAGGTATCTCTAGATTATCAAATACGCCTGGAGCCGGGCCTCATCAGGCTCCTTTACTGTCACATCGATGCCCCCGGGAGCCCCCATGGTTCCAGGGCAGCCCTCCTCCTGCAGCCCTGCACATGGTACAGGTAACCTGTGGCTGGCAGTGACTTGCTCAGAATGATGGCACTAATCACTACTATTTATAGACTGTTTACCTCGCTGCTGGCACTTTCCTCAGTACTTGTCCTGCCAGCATTATTTTATTTAATCCTCACACCAGCCCTGTAAGGCAGTCATCGTGTGCTCCCCACTTTATAGATGGCAATGCTAAGGCTGAGAAAAATGAAGTTACTTGCCCGGGGTCATGTGCCGACGAAGTGGGGGGGACTGAAACTGGGTTGGAGCTCACATCTTTGACTAGTCTGTCTGCTTAGCTGCTTTCTAAACTTCTTTGCTTTTAGCTACTGCCACCATCTCTGCCCCACCCCCACCCCCCCTTGTGCAGGCTTGTGGCTCTCATTTGGGAAAGGCTGCCCCATTCCACAGGGACCAAATGCAGCATAAGGGGGCAGGAACTTTATTTTAAGTATGATGCCTGCCAGGGACTGCAATGTCCTCTGTAGAAAGTGGAGATAGGAGCTGCCAGACCACATAGAGGCCTGAGGCTGGGGATAGGCACTCACAATCCACTGTCCTGAAAGATAGCCATATAACCAGGGCCAGTCCTCCCCCAAACCCTGTCACTCGCAGCCATATGTGTATACATACATATAATCATGGAAACTACTGTGCTGCTGTACCAAAGAACCACTATTGGAGGGAGAGGGGGAAAAAGGGAAATCCAGAAGCTTTTCAAAGACCAGTGGGCAGTGTGGTCCAGTGTCAATGACCCAGGCTCTGAAGTTAGGCAGACCTGTGTTTGGATCAGGCTCTGCCTGTTACTAGCTGTATGAGTGCAGGAAGTTATCTCACCTCTGTATAAAATGGCCTACTCACACATTTGTTGGAAGGATAAAGGAAGATAATATGAAACCCAGATTCTTCTCCCCTTCTTTCAGCTTGAAAAACCACATAACCAGTTTCTGAGTCTTTTTCCTTAAAATAGAGATTTTAACTTTTAGTTTGAAATAAAACCAAAATCTTTTCAAATGCACTTGCAGCCGGGTGTTAGAAAGTTCTCGGTCCCTTCACGCAGCAGTGAAAACTGCTTCCAGCAGATTGCTTTCCTGCCCTACTCTACCATGCTGAGTGTCTTCTTTCTGCCTGTCCTGCTGGAATCCACTTTTGGGGTCAGAGAAACAGACTCGCTGGGTGCCTCCAGACTGCCCCAAGAGCTGCCCAGAAGCCTGGACTCACCTAGACTGAGTGTGCCCTGAATTTGCATGTATAGGAATTTAATTTATCGGTGAGCCCAGATATGAGGAGCCTCTGGTTACTATTCATACCAACCAGATTGACATTTTCAGCTGATCTCAGAGGCCAAGCATTTGTGCTAGAAAGAATCACATGTACTAGCATTCCTTTTTTGTTAGTCTTAGGTGTCTGATCTAGAGAAAAATAGAGGACTCATCAAATACCCATTGTCCAAGTTTTGGGGCAGAGTGTGTTCACATTTCTGGCTTGCCCTGTGATTGAGGACAACTAACTTCAAGGAACTGCCCCGTTGTTGAAGCTGTCAGTGGACCCTGACTATCTGAGTTGGATGACTCAGTGATCTAGTCCACTCCCTGATTTTCTGGCAGAGGTAGCCGAGCTCTGGAGAGAGGAAGGGACTGGTTCAGGGTCAGAAAGCACAAGTGGCAGGTCACAGCTAGACCCCAGGTCTCCTCACGCCCAATCCACTGCCTTCCCCTTTAGCTTGTGTCCACACAGCATTCCCCAAAGAGATTTCCCGGGTTCCTGATCCCTGTGAAGGCAGGCAGGCAGACCCTGTTCCTCCTGTCCCCTTCAGGTGTGTTTCCTTCCTTTGTTTCACTGGTGACTGCCATGTGGCTTTTCTCTCTTCTGAGGTCTCTCTTTTTCCTCCCTACAGTTCTGATCCAAGAAGAACACTCGAGGTAGGGTGATGAGCTGAATGCCACCCCCACCCCATGCCCACTGCTGCTCCTGCAGAGCTCACCCCTATGCAGCATGTCCAAAGCCTTGGCAATGCCACTGACACCTTCTGGGCCTGGGGTGAGAATAGAGGGATGGCAACAGGAGGCAGGACCAGCTGGTGCTACAGCGCAGTCCTGCAGCCACGCACTCCGATGTCCTTCCACCCCGCAGTCGTTTGCGCGTCCTGCTGTGAATAGGACTCGCCTGGATGTGCATCCTGCCTCTCTCCCTATAGGCTGTGTGACTGAGGAGCACGTAATCTTTTCTGTGCTTGTTTCCTCACACGTGGGGGAAATGATAATTTAATGCTTAGCTCACAGCAGTGTGGTCAAGATGAAATCACATACAATAATGAATGTGTGGGAAAGGGGCCTGTCACTAGTAGGAACTCAGGCACCTGGTAGCTCTTCCCCTCCCTTGCCTGGAGGCTTGTTCATTTCCCCAGGCATTTGGGAAGAATCCACAGCAGCAGCAGTGGGAAACCTCTCAGCAGGCGGAAGGGTTGCTCAGTGGGTAAGTGGAGCCCTCAGAGATGTGAGAACTCAGTGAGGGAGGTGACACGTGCACTGCACTTGCTGCATGCCAGCCACCATTCTAAGCCTTGTACATATTACTAATCAGTTCCTCCTAATAACCCCTGAGGTGGTTGTATTACTCCCATTTTCCAGGTGAGGACACAGGCATAGAAAGAACGAGTAACTTGTCCTGGGACTCAGTGGTGAAGGCAGGATTTATATCCAGACGGCGTGGCCCTGACCGCCAGGTAGCGCTGGACTCGAACTGCGCCTGCATTTTTGACGTGTTATACTGCTGGGTAGATGTCAGACAATCTTGCATGCATTCAGCCAGATGACTACCAAGGACAGCCTTGAAGGTTGGATGAGGCTTTTGACGTCCAGATGGATTCCAGCGCAAAGGGAGCGTACAGTATCTGGGCAGTAAATGGAGTGGTTGGGACTTGGCTTTAGAATCAGACAGACCTGAGCTCAGTCACACCCTGCCTTGCACCAGCTCTGTGACCTCGGGCAACTTATTCATCCCTTCAGAGCCTCTGAGACCTATTCTGTGTTACTTTCTGGGCTACTAGGAGGATTAAATAAGGCAAAAGGCTCAGTGTGGAGATGGGTGTGGGGTGATGGTGCAGGGTGCCCCACAGCCTCTGTGTACGCAAGTGCTCTAAATCTCCAGACACTAAAGTGTAGGATTATCATGGGAGTGGGAGTAGGCCTGGAAAATCCTGAAGCTCACAGGCGGTTGGTTCTCATGCAGCAAACATGAGGATTCACACCAGCCTCATTGCCCGCTTCCACATAAGTATAAGGAAGTAGCGGTCCTGAAAGGGAAGCAGGCACCCCCAGCAGCATTTCCAAGAGAAGAAGCCAAGATTTTGATCTAGAACAAAAACACATTTGGCAGGTAGGAAATCCAGGCTGGGGTGTTGGAACTGCCTGGGTCCTGGCCAGGAAGAGAGAGCAGAGAGCAGGCTCAGCCTGAGTATAACCTCACAGCCTGGGCACAGTGAGGAAGATGAAAGCAGGGAGTGGCTGCAGTAGAAGACTCCCCAGAGAGCCCCAGCAGAGTGGTGAGAGGCCATGGGATGAAGTCAGCCTAAGGCATTTATTTCCAGCTAAGGAGCCCTGCGAACATGTGGCCCTCCCACTGTATCAGCCACCTAAGCAGAAGTCAGCAGACCCCAGACATGAATTGGAGGGATCATGGCAAGAATGAAGACCCACCCAGGGAGGGTCAGGATCACCTTAAACTGTGCACAAGTTGATATGAAGCACCATATGTTAGGTGTGATGTTCTTAATTTCCCGATAATTCGGGGCCTATCCCAAGTCATCCTGCAATAGTGTCTCACACTCACCTACAGCCCAGTACATTTTCTTGAGTGGGAGAGAGAGGGGTTGAGCTTTAGCTAGTAAATGCCCAGGAATTGCTAGGTAGAGCTGTGATCATTTGTGTCCATTGCTTCTGCAGTATCTGTCCAAGCAGAATAAAGACTGAGAACCATTGTTGTAGCTGTTCTTTCTGAGGCTCAGGCTCCTTCTTGAACCTTCCCTGTGCCTGGCCAGCTTCTCCTCACGGGCCCCAGCAGTAGGATCTAACTCCCTCCACTGGACAGCTTGCAAAAGGAAAACTCTAGGTTCAGAGATGAGCATCACAGCATTATTCCTGATCAAAAACTAACTGAAAACACCCATGGCTCAAGTAAAACAGCAACAATAAGAGAAAGGTTATAACTAAGTTATGGTAAACTCACCCAATAGAAGAGTCATCTGACATTAAGAAGGATCATTGGGAAGCTTACATAGCAACACAGGAAAGTATTTACAAAGTGACACTAAGTAAAAAAGTTTTTCACCAAAAATTGTTTAGTATGCTCACAAATATATAGCAGAATATGTTTATTTTCAAAACAAACATTACTTGAATGTCTGTTATGTTTTGGTCCCTATACTTAATGCTATGACTCATGTTACCTCACTCTCCCAGCAGCCAGTTGGGTAGTAGCATTTGTTCCTTTTCCAGATGAGAAAGCAGAGGGTCAGAGGGTTCGATGAGGCCTCCCAGCCAGGAAGTCAGAGCCCGGACTTGAACTCCAGGCTTAGTGCTCTCTCTGCCATTTCATGCTGGGGTCAAGATTAAAGAAGGGAGCCATGAGGAATATTTTTTTTTTCTATAAGATTTATTTTCTGTTTGGAATATTGGAAATTTCTATAGAAAAGGTGAGGACCAGGGAGGCATTTTAACTCCTTAACTGCTTTGCTCTCTTCTCTAGGATGACATGGAAGCATACCGGACCCAGAACCAGTTTCTCAACTCTGAGATCCACCAGGTTACAAAGATCTGGAGAAAGGTGGCTGAGAAGGAGAGGGCTCTCCTAATGAAGGTGAGCAGCAGGCGCTTCATTCCTGCCACCCTTCCACTCCCCTCACCATCTCACCCCTGTCTCTCTCTTTCCTCATTACCTGTCTGCTCTGCCTTGGATTCTATCCTTCATGAGCTATTTTCCAAATTCCAGGGACCTGTGCTCTACTTGCTGTTCGCTGCTTCTGCTGCTTCTGATCACAGAAATGCAGAGGAGGAGGAAGGCAGCCATTGTTGTTGCAGCTCCTTTCATTTTTGCAAGCCCCTCCC